>JANHGN010011204.1:13185-25136 GCA_024605025.1 Megaceryle maxima
TTTTGTTTTTGTTTTTTTTGGGGGGGGGGGGGGGGGTTGTTTGGTTTGGTTTGGTTTTTGTATCCTACCACTGTACTCATTCATACTCAGCTCTTTTAGGGAGAGGGGGAATTGTTTTAACACATTCTAATCTGTCACTTTTCTGCATTTCTCACTCTGCCTTTTTCTTCCATCCAGAGCAGCACAGAAACAAAAATGTCTCCTTTTTTAAAAAAACCCTGCTCTATCATCCTTGGTTTTCCATGTTTCCATTAATTTCCTCTCTGCTTTATTGTGGTGGAGGTTGATTCCTTGCATTACTGAAATGTAAGATGCCATTATATTTTACTTGAGGAGGTGGAGATACTGGGGTGAGATCCACTGCCCCCTTCACTCCAGAAGTTCTTGCTGGAAGCACCTGCCACAGGTTCTGCTCTTGCACCTGTCTCCACAAAGGCCAGTGCAACTGCAGAGCTGTGCTGATGATAGCAGTGTTTTGTGCTACGTGTTATTAGAGAGCAAATTATTAGTACAAATAATTGTCCAATGTTAGGATAAGAGGCAATGGGAGTAAGTTGGAAGACAAGAGGTTTAGGGTAAACATAAGGAAAAACTTTTTCACAGTGAGGTTGACAGAGCAGTGGAACAGGCTGCCCAGGGGAGTTGAGGAGTCTTCTTTGGAGACATTCAAAACCCACCTGGACACGTTCCTGTGTGACTTGATCTAGATGATCCTGCTCTGCTGGGGGGTTGGACTGGATGATCTTTTTGAGGTCCCTTCCAACCCCTAACATTCTATGATTCTGTGATTCTCCTCCACCTTACATTGTTTTGAATCCAGATCACTCTGTGGATCTGGCCCATTGTGCACCCCACAAATGACTCTTTGGGCACAACTTGAAGGGGAGCACAGGAGAGGGTCAAGAAGTCCATCATCTTTTAGGTTATGCTTCTGTATTGGGTGCAGGTACCCAGGTGTGAGTGACCCTATAGAAGACACAACTGGTTCCAGCCAACTCTGCAAGGGACCCCACCACAGGATGCAGCTGAGCTTACCTTTGTGAAAGTGTATTTAAAAAAGGGCAAAATGCTGCATGGCAGAAAGGAGGGAGGAAGAAAGCGAAAGAAACAGTCCTCTGAACACCGAGGTCAGAGAAGGAGGATAGGGAGGAATTGCTTCAGGTGCTGGAGCCAGCATTTCCCCATGGCCTGCAGCAGACCGCATGCCAGAGTGGGTGGAGATTTCCTGAAGGAACTGCAGTCCATGGAGAGGAGCCATGCAGGAGCAGGCTTATGCTGAAGGACTGCAAGCTGTGGAGAGCCCACTCAGGAGCAGGCTTTTGCTGAAGGACTGAAGCCCGTGAAAAGGACCCATAGTGAAAGGAGCTGTTACAGACTGACTGCAGACAGTTGCCTGTTCCCCTTTGCCCTGTGCTGCAGGGGGAGGAGTTGCAGGTTGAAGGTATGAAGTTGAGCCTGGGGAAACGGGAGCATGAAGGGAAGATGCTGGTTTAATATATATTTGCTTCTCACTATTGTAATCTATTATAATTAGCAAGAAATTAAATTAAATTTCCTCACATTGAATCAAGTACTTGAAATTTATATCTGGACTCAAGTGACAGTGGAAAATACTTGCTGATTTCTCTTTGATCACTGTAAGTCATTCTTGCCTTCAATTTTTTTTAAGTAGGACACAAAATGGATCAAATTATAACTAAGAAGTCATTCTGTGTGTAGAAAGGAGTGCAGCTTGTTTTAATCAAGAGTAGTATTTTTGGATATATTCTGGTTAGGCCTTTCAATTGCTACTTATTCACCTTTTCACTGGAGTAAATCTCAGCTGCAGAGTCAACTCAGGAACGGGTCTAATCCATTTCTGCTGAAGAATTTCAGCCATATTTTACAGGTATGAGCATGGGAGAATCATTCTGAGGAAAGAATTTTGCAGCAGTAGGTTCTACTCTATATACTTTGGTAGCATTGTCCTTACAGATATTAAGGATGCAGCATCATCACAGCATTACATCTTGCTGTGCTCCAGAAGGGGGCAAAGTTTGGTTTAAGTGGCATTTTTGGTGAAAGTACTGTTAATCTTGGAAAAGAAAGAAGCAGAGTTTGGGAATGAGATTTATACTCCTGTGCTTTTCAGAGGTTATTTTCCTGAATGAGAGGGGAACTTCTTTTAGAAGGTAAGTTCTGTATGTGGGTTCTTACACCACCTACCAAAAATATCTGTCACTGGCTGCTAAGGGTGTCTGGACAGGGTACTAGGGGACATGACACACAGAATGGTTTCTAATGTGGGCACTATTTGGAATATAAAATTGATGAATAGCTTCCTAGCATTAGCTAAACTAATCTTTAATTTCTTCCTCTCTCTCCACATCACAAATGTGGTCATTTGTTAGCTGTCTGCATGGAGGACACAGAGCTATTTGTGGTGGATAAAGAAGACTTCTTTGATAATAAATTAGATGAGCTTCAGAAAGGATTGCACCATCATTATACAATAAGTAAACAGTAAAACAATAATCAGAAGTGAGTCATATTATTAGAAGAAATTACTTGATGAAGTTATAATCTATTCTGTAAACTTTTCTGGATATGCCAGGAACTTCTCTTGAAATTCTACAAAAGGGAAAGAAATTCTGCATTTTGCAGCCCTTGGAAACAGACATGCTTGCTTAGCCACCAGATGCTCTGGAAGAATACATGATTATCCACGCTCCCTAGCTAACCAAAAATCTTTTGCACTGAAGTACTCCATAAATTTGTGAACTTGGATCAGGCAAAGTAAAATTGGCATCTTAAAAACAAAACAAAACCAAAACAACAAAAACCCAAACAAAAGAAAAACAAACAAACAAAACCACCAAAACAAACAAACAAAAGGGCAAGCAAACTACCCTGGAATCACATTGAACATCTTCAGGAGCTGTAGCTTAGGTTTAGCAGTTGCAGCTGTAAAAAAGATGGGAGTTTTCATAGTGTAACATGTTTTTATTCAGCTAGTTCAATCTATTAAAAAAGTGTCTCCTGTCCTTTGATTTCAGGCTTGTGAACTTATTTTCAAAATTGTCTCAGATCAGTAGTGAGCTTAGCTAATAACTGCAGAGTATGAAAGTTTCACTGTGGACAGGTGGTAACAAAAGATACCACAGACAGCATCGTTATCATTAGTAAGGTAAGATCTTTCAGATACTAACCACAGGCTAATACTTCTGGTGGTATGCTGACATTTTTTCTGATCTTGCAAATAAAAATAGTGATTATGAAGCATTGCAGAAAGAACTGGGAAATAAAGCACTTTGTAAAATACCAGTCTGTGGTGGTTTTGGTTTCTGTTGGCTTTGTCATGCTTTTATTTAGTGTTTAGCTCCTTTGTGTACCCTGTGTAGGATCTGTTTTATCCAATCTCTTCTGCAGAATAAGTTAAGTTAATAGTTAATACATAGAGCATAATACACAAGTTCTTCGTGGTAAGATACATTATATTTTGTGTATTTTTCTAACAGAAACAGTTTAAATGTTTGAAGGTTATTGGTAATTATCAGAAGACATTTGAGAGAGGCATCACGTGTTTTATATTCACTTTATCTGTGTTTTGCTTTTGGAATTCATTAGTTGCCATTTGTTTGAGAGTAGTTATTAGTAATGAAGTGACTTTTCAAATGAGCTATAGGTTCCTGACTGCAGCAGAAATGGCATCAGGTAGGGAAACTGTGTTTAATTTTGAGTGGCCAGGATTTCTGAAGAGAAGAGACACTGGAGCTGCCTCTGCCCTTGCAAAAACATTACCTTTTGGGCATTTTGACCTCTCTGTTATCAAGATCAATAAGGTTTCCAGAGAGGCTTGACTGGCTTCACACACAAATACAGTATGCTGTGAAGCAGCAGTGCTTCCTGCTTTGTTGTGAGATACCTAAAATACTTTGTGTTCATTATCTTCTGTCTTGCTGCTGACTTACCAGAGAGATGATACAAAGTAAAGAGTGTGCAATAAATGTTCTGCTGAAGCCCAGAAACAGAGGCAACAGCTGGCATATAACAATTGGAAAATAAATACGTGTTCAGCTTTGTAGTTCCCCCTGTTCTGCATTAGAAAGAAGATAAAGGGGAAATAATATTTGCTTCACTATTGCTACTTATGCCTGTGGTCCCTTTGGGACTGCTGCTGTGAATTTGGGAGTGCATACTATTCTTTTCTCAGCAGGTGTTTATGTTTTGTTGTGAAAAGGAAATGTGTCTGTCCTCAACCATTTTCACCTGTGTTTTCTTCTGGGGAATACACCTCTCAGATGAAATACTGAGAGTCTTTTTTTCAGGTTACAATATTATTTTCTGAACAAAACTCTTGTCCCTCTTTCAGTTCGGATGATAACTCGTGTCATGTAATTGCTGTGATGTTTAAAGTATGTTGATTGATTACAGCTGTAAGAAATGCTGTAATCTCTGTAAAATTTATGTTTCCAGGTATTTAGGGGGTTGATGCTCTTGAAATGTGGTAATTGGAACCCTAACACTGTGTTCTGAACGTTGCCAGGGTAAGCTGATTAAAGTTTTCGGTGAAATGTGAAACATGGAGTGGACATTTCTTGCAAGGTCTTGTTTAGTCTCGAATTTATTTTTGTAGCATCAAACTTAAAGGTAAGTAATTAAACCATAAAGATGTGCTCTTCCATTACATCAAATCTCTTGAGAAGTTTTGAGACCTATTTAGACTTGCAACAGGTTTATGCTAGAGAAATGCCCGTCTGGTACCTTAGTGATATTCCAGAAACCTAATGATCCTGTAAAATGTGATCCAATGAAAAGGAAGATGGCTTGACAGAGATGAGTAATGGAGATTTTCTTGGACTGTGTGTATGTGTCAGCTACTTGTGGAGAAGTCTTACATGAGAAATAAAGGGCTGGAATTTTCCTGTACTTAGATGGGAATCTGTCCATTTTCAGTCATCCTATAAAAAAGCAAATATCTTGTTTTGATGTGACAGCTTGATGAGACAAGAACCTTAGAAACTGTTCGTAGTGTGTACAGCTGTTTTACAAACACAGTCATTTAAATTGCTTGGTTTTCTGAAAGAACTTTAAATGGTTAGCATGGCTGTTACTTTGTATTACTGCTGCTGTGCCAAGCAGTCAGTCGTTGAAATCTACATTGAGTCATGTACACTCTTGTGCAGAGACTACAGAATCCAAGCTGTTTTCAACCTGACATATTTTAGAATAATCAGATATTCTAATGAAATACTAAAATTTAAGCAATGAAATAATAATGGCTGTAGTCAATGACAGTCTTTTACTTCAGTGAACGTAAACTCAGACCCTAAGAAAGGGTCTGGTTTGTGAATCATGAGTGACTGCCACTTTCTCCAGCCAACATCAAAAAGATGTTTTCAGCTTGTATTAGCTTTGTCCTGCAAACAGATCGAGAGAGAGGGATTTCAGTGGGGTGGCCCATGCAGTCACAAACAAGAGATGAGGCAGTGCATCAGAAAAAGTAGTAATGAATGAAGGAGAGGCAGTGCCAAAGTTGTAAACGTAGATGAGCACTAAGTGTTGGCATTATTGGGCACCACTTCTGGAGGATCTACCCTGCTAGACCTGTGCTTATCTTGGCCTGACCTGGTTCGTCCCGTCACCTAGTTTCCCTGCACTTCATCCTTAGTGTCTTTTCCCCCTGCCCTGGCACTTGCTCCCCTTCTACTCTTCCTGCTCAGCACCATTCTGTTAATTTCCTAAGAACATGCACAACAGATTCACCTTGTATGCACATGAAGATAAAGCATCTCAGGCTATATGAAGGCAGAAGCAGAGGTTGCGGTACTTTCAGTGCTACTTATTCTGCAACTTGCAACACGGAATGAAACCTGAAGCCCTCCCAGCAAGACTGGACCAGTTTGGGTTTAGTAGAGACGGACTCTTCTTGCACATACAGTCTCTTCAACACAGAAACTTTGTATTGTTTAATAGGTGCTTGATCTTTCTGCAGTATAGGTAGCATGAAGAAATCCTCTTTTGATGATGGACATGTCATGTATGTCAAGGACAAGACTTCGATATCAAAGACAGGACAGCAGACACAGGTGCAGAGAAGTCACTAGGAAATGTCACAATTGAAATCTGCAATGCCTGCCTGGGTTACGGAGTTACAGCGTTCTCCTGAGCAGGGAAGGAGGAACTCTACAACTGCTGAGCACTAGTGTAAAGGTTGGTGTTGCTTCTACATATTATTTTGGTTTGCAGTTTTGCCCAGCATCTATGTGCAGCTGCAGCTGCATTTGACGTTGCTGCTTTTGTCAGGAGTTTTGCCTTGTTCTGTTTGACACCGTTGCTCCCTCTGTGTTTTGAGAGAATTGCCCAGCTGCAGAGAGAGGGTGCCTGGGCCTCTGGCACAGCACAAATATTGTAGTCAGTAAGGCAGACATACAGGCTTTAGCACCTTTGTGCTTGTCACCTTCCACCTCTAGAATCACTCCAAACTACCACCAAAAAAGATGTTGACTACATCTCTTCTTTCCCTGTCTGGGAAAGGAGACTTGCCAACACACTCTGTATGTAAGACCTAAACCCTAGCAGGGGGACCCCTTTCCCACTCCCCAAATTCACTTAAGGGACACCATTTAGGTACTCTTGAGGAAGAGAATCTCTTGTACAGCCAAAAGAATCCTCTGTTTTGCACCCAAATGCTGTAAAGTGGAAGTAATGACGAGAGAGAGTCTCTAAAAACCCAACCTGAACATTGTGGCCTGAGATACTCTGAAGGGTTATTTGACCAGCCTATTATCTAAGTTCATTCTTTTCTGTTCTCTTTTTATCTCCTTCCTAGTGACAATGCTTTTTCTTTTTCTTTTTCTTTTTTTTTTTTTTTCTTCAATGAGTACAGTGGTCTCCATAGAAATCTTTATGGCCAGAATCATCATTTTAGCAGCTTACACTGTTCTCCTGTGAGAGCTGATGACCAGGATGAACTTAAGCAATTTGTACCTGTGTTTCATGGATAGGGATATAAAATAAGATCCTGCCTTTTCCTGTCCTATGGGTGTGTTTGCCTCATAATTCTTAAAGTGGCAGTGCTTAGCTATGTGCACATAACTAACTTCAAGGGCAGAATTCCCTCATCTTACTGATATTTCTTTACATTTCATCTCTATTCCTTTAGGATGACAAAGGTACCAACTGCATTAATCCTTTTTGATACTAGAGGGAGCTCCTGGCTTGAGCAGTCAAGAGTGAAACGTGGTATCTTGGACAATTCTTGAGGAAACACAGATGGGAAGTAAAGTGGTATTGATGACTATAATGCACCTTTTTCCATCAGTGGCAAAACTAGAAGGGCTGAATTTATCTGCTTAGGAAATTACACATGGCTTTCAGAAACACTCAAATAATGAGATGCTGTAGCTGCAATTTCTTCCAGATCTGAGCACCTCTGTGTCATGGCTGGATTTATCTTCACAACTTCCTCTGAGGAAATAAGCCCTCCCATATCCCCATTACTAGCTGGGGGACTGTAACATGGGGAGCACTCATGGTAGTGCAGCTTTTGGACTATACATGCCATAGCCACTCCAGTCAGACATCAGTCTTGTACATAGGCAGGAAAGCACCACGTGGTTTTGAGAAATCCCAATGTCCTGCATTTCTGTGCTCAGACAGTTCCTTGAGTCACAAATGGAGACCTGTCACAGTACCTTAAACACCCACCCTAGTAAGACTTCAGCTGGGAGAGGCTGCTGGGTGGACAAAGCTGAGACAGGCTTGTTAAGCCCCTCTGTGTTATGCACACTCTCCAGCTCTGACTCAGCTGGCAGCAGTCATGGAGCTGAAGAGAGGCCACCGGGCTGAGCTGTGAGTGCCCATTGTCTCTGGGTAGGGAGGTGCTGACAGCAGGCATCTCACAGTCATTACCATGAGATACCATTTGGAAAACAACTGTTCGGTGGGTTTGAGACAGTGAAAGGCAAATACATCTTGAGTTTAAGATCTTCTCTTAGACAATAAAGGCTGTGCCAGCCTGGTGGACCAGAGGCATCCCAGAAGCACCTCAAAAAGATGAACAGACAGCAGTAGTCTGTAAAGAAGGCTGTTTCTGGCCGGAAGAAAGGAACAGCTCACCAGGTGTCAACAGAAGGAATTAGCCAGAACAGAAGATTGGGAAAGGAAGCTGTCAGGATTTGTACCCTGGAAGAACCTTACTGTGGGAAGGAAGTGTAGAAAGAGCTCAAGCAGCGTGACAGTACTGCTGCGTGCAGGATTTTGATGATCAGAGTGGGGTGCACACACATGCAAACAGACGTATGCAAATGCTCTGTGTACGTATGCACAAAGAAGTATTCCAAGGGGAATTTTCCAAAGCATCCAGGAGGAGACTTGAAAGCACCTGGTATCATCCTGAAGTGTGTTGGCCGACTCTTTTGCCACCTCCCTGGTTTTTGCACTATGGTTCTGTTGCTGTAACAGGACAGGAGAGAGCAGGTTAGCCACCAGAAGCCAGGGACTGTGGAGGCTGAAATGCAGCCACGCTTGAAATAGGCTAGCTTAAATATCTTAGTGAAGATAACTTTGCATACATAGAGCAGATTTGATTTACGTTACAACCATTTAATCACTCGGAGTTCTTGACGTGTGGACTTCTCATCCTAGTGAGCACTACCTCTATCCTGTTTAATTACATTTCAACAAATCCTTATTCCTTTAAAAGCAGCTCAGCTGTCACTGCGATGCTCAGTGAGTTACTGAAAGCGTCAGGGCAACAGTAAGTGGACAATCTTACTCTTTCAGTGTCTGAGGCAAAGCAAAATTAACTGCTCTGCCGAGTACTGGCAGTCGGGGCTCGGTGTGTGTGCAGGGGCAGACCAGCCCGGTGGAGGGCAGCGATGCACAGGCGCTCACTCCGCAAGGGGCTTGCTGGTGGTTTGAGTGAACAGGCTTGGAGCAGCCGCCTGTCTCCTCCACGCAGAGCTGGACTCTTCTTCTAACTTTATCCTATGTGTGAAGTGCTTAATGCGAGGTAAACAAGTGCGATACCACCGGATGGAAGTGCGAGGCTTCTCTGACCCTTTCCAGTTCAAGGGTGGCAGGTGTTCTGTGTCGTTTCTCTACTCCTACGCTGGCAAGGAGGGAGCAGTGTCCTTCTGAGGGTCTTTCACGAGCTGTCAGACCAGCATCAACATAACCGGGGGCCTTTAGCCTCTCTCCACCGTAACGGCTGTGCTGAGCAAAGTACAGTATTATTGGATAGGAAGGGCCCTGCAGATCTGAGATGTGACACAAAATAATGCCTCAAATGCAAGTCACAGTAGGGGGATTTCAGCGGAACGTTACAGCCAGAAACATGCTCTCCTGTTGGAATAGATGCTGTTCAGGAAGCTATAGAAGGGGGGCTCCTGCAAAGGGCTAAAGATGGGAAGACACTACAGCATGTTGTCTTCATAGATACCTGGACTTAGGTACTACAGTTTTACTGATGATTACTATGATGAATAGTTTAGGCTAGTTTGTGGAATGGGAGATACTAGGATATACCTGGGTGCAGAGGGCTGACGTTTTTGTCCTCAGTGTCTTGTAACACAATTGCATAAAGCTAGATTGCTTGAGCTTCACTCTCAAAGGATGCAGTAAGTACTGAAAGATGCTGCTACTTGCTCTCTTATATGTGCCACTCTAGAGAATCCTCTGGCTAAGGCAGTCATGTTTCTTTAGAACTTAAGTGGTTCATCTCCATGAACACCAATGGCATCATTTTTATTTAGCTGGATTCCCTGTAAATTGTCGGCTCTTTTTTTTTTTTTTTTTTTTTTTCCCCCTCCTTCTTTTTATTTGTGCCTTAATCATAGAAGTTGAAATGAAAAAGGCTGAGGCTATTGTAGCACATACTATTCAGGATTTACAAAATGGTTGATCGTGTTCTTGGATGTCCTCTGACCATAATGATGGATACATGCAATAAGGAAGATTTTAGCTCTCAGGACAGTATTTTATAGGAGTTGCAAGCTATGGGGAAGGTATACCTGCAGGTCATGTTTATGCCCTTGTTTCTCATACCACAGAGAAGAGCCTCGGGGCTGCAATCACTTGTATCTGACTGTAGCTGAACCTAAATGGCTACAACATTTACCATAGATCTCACAAATGCTTCAGCAACAAAATCTTGCTTCCTTTCCCCCTCTGCTACTTGCTAATTAAATTCACATTAAGATGAAGAGTCCCTGTAGAGGACTGCAGAGGCAGGCACTGAAGGTCCAGCTGTAACTTCTGTTCCGAGAAGAAAACAGGAAGAGATTTCTAGCAGCAACAGCTATATCAATAGCCAGTTGTGAGAAATGTTTGGGAGTCAGCAGATCACTTTTACAAAAGTTCTGACCTCTCCGACTTCTCGATGGGATCAGTTTCAGGTCTCTCTATCCAAACCTTTTGAGGGGAGTTGGGGCTGGAAGTCATTGCTGTATAACATCTATTCACTGACCTCACTCCAGCTTCTGTATTTCCTTCCTCCAGCAAGGAGCTCGCAGAGGCTGTGTCTGTACTGCATGCAAGCTGTGCTTTGTGAGGGATCCCTGCACTGGCTGGGGGCTCCACACAGTTGTGCTGCTTTACAGAGGGACTGGCCTAGGCTGTGGGTGCAGGATGGCTGTTAGCACCGTGCCACAGGTAGGTGAGTTAAAAAGTGCTGCACAGCACTGTGGTTTCAGGATTATTCTCAGTCCCAAAGCTGGTAAGACTGGTGACAGTCAGGAGATCACTGAGCTGCTTCTCATCATGTAGATATTCTTCTCATCTGCTGTATTAAAGGCTTCCTAAGGGTAAGCAATATCCTGAGACCAGAATCCGGACAATGCCTGTGACTGGAAAGATGGAGAAACCATGGACTGCACCAAAAGAGGCCACAAAATGCTAAGAAATCGGGGTAGGACCAGATAAAGGCAGGCACAGAGTGTTCATAAGCAGGAAGAGCAGACCAAAGAGATTTCAGGACAGTACTGAACATTCAGCTGCACCCTTAAGGCTGCCTATACTCCCATAATATGAGGAGGCTGAATGCAGTGCATGGGTGAGCTCAGTCCTTGGATTGTTTGGATACAGAGGCATCATCAGACCGGACAGGAAATGAGTTCATGAACAACTTAATTTCTCAGTCCCTATCAGTATAGAGTTTGTGTTCTCAAATGTACTCTCACAGCAGCATTCCCCTTTCTGAACCAGAGAGATGGATATGTGGAGAAGGTGGCAGCTTGCGTAAACACCCACAGGGAGCCCATGGCATGCCTAAGGAGTAAAGGCAGAAAGTCACCACCCTAATCTGGCTTTCCTGCCTTTAAACCTTTCCAAATGGGGCTGAGTGGACAGGCAGACGTGTCACACAATTTCTGCTGCCCCCCTGTTCTTGTGGGGTCTTGGTCTACCTGGCTGCTAAGTGGGTGAGTACTTCTCCCCTGTACCACTCTTGTTGGCCAGGAGAATGAGCAGCAGGAATGAAGAGCAGAGGACAAGTGCAGCAAGTGCCAGCTGAGGGCATTAGAGGGAAACGTTTTTTCTAAGCTGGCAAAGCGAGAGCTGTTTTGTAGTGAAAGAAGAGCTGAAAGGATACGAAGACAAAGCAGGGAAGTTACATTGAACTAAACCAGGATGTGCTTGCAGAGATTAATAGCTGCTTCCTGATCCATATTTCAATATGTCTTCTGCTTGCAGTAGTTTGCAAACATACACAAATGATTTTCTGGAAAGGCATCTTTTACTCCATACTCCTGTTCATTTAACCCTGTGTTTCACGGCACTGTGTCTTCCCTTTTGCTGGAACTTAGGAGAAAGAGGAGAGTCTGCCACCTATAGAAGAAGGGACAGGCAACTCAGCAAGAGTATAGGGATTTAGTTAAGTCATGTAGAAAGAATATTAGAGGGGCAAAAGCTCAGCTAGAACTCAGCCTGGCCACTGCTGCAAGAGATAATAAAAAGTGTTTTTACAAATA
>JANHGN010011205.1:0-39222 GCA_024605025.1 Megaceryle maxima
CTTTGCTTTTTGTCATGATCCAATCTAAATATTCTGCAAGAAAAGAACAGGTTTTATGTTATTAAAAACTCTTACAATTAAACCCTGATACATATATATACAACATGTAAGATACTAACAAGGTATGTATCAAATTGCATATATAGATAAATTTAAATAGTTGTACATATAAATTTTATATGCATAAATATAAAATTAAATACATTAAATAATGTAAACTTGAACATACTTTGATTTATGCTTAACATTTTTCCTTGACATTTCCATTCTACATGAAAATTCATGTCTTATTTTAATTCAAAACGAAAATAATTATGCATACAGGTAATTGAAAACACTACCAAACATTTTTAAATTCTTTTTTTTCCTTAATATCTGATAAATATCAACAGTTTACGTTTTGAATCAGCTAGATAAATAAAACTTCCCTACATTCATTTTGAGATGTCCAGAGTTTGACTAAGTAATGGGAAGAATAGGCTCATGCCTAATGCTATAGCTTCAAAGTTTTAACAATAGAATAGTGTTCCCTTTACTGAAGAAGTCAGACAACCTTGTGATTGCAAAAGCATAAAGTTCCAGTCAAATATGGTATCAAAACTACCTATGGACTGTCATTTGTGAGTTTTTTGTTTTGTTTTGAGTTTGTTTGATGGTGGTTTTTTTCTTGGTTTGGTTTTGGATTTGGTGGTGGTGAGTGATTTCTCCCTTAGTAAGGCTACAGATTTCCTTTTCATTTATAAGTATACAGCCTTAAGGAGTACAACCTACCCAGTGAGTCATACTTATATAAATAAATAAATATTAAAACTTCTTCCTATCAAGAGCCATAATATATATTGGGGGGGAGGGGAGGAATTATTTCATTTTAATATATTAAAATGTATATTAATGCATGTTAATTCCTTTATTTTTAACAATATGCAAAACTTCCTCCAGATGACCTCCAGATTCACATTTATTGGCCTACATCATTTGTAGTCATATCACTTCATCTGGCCCTGCATACCTCGCAAGCTAACCTTGAATCCTGAATCTTCTGTAGTTAAGATACTGTCTTCAGGAATTCTGGAAGTAAAAGCTAGGAGAAGATTTTACTTGAAGTTGCACAGTTACTTATTCTTCCACAAGACAATTAATGACATTATGCATTGCATATATTGCTATAATAGTCTTTTATCATATACAATTAGAAAGACAACGTATGTGAAATTCTATAATGAAAAATAGAGGATATCTACATTCTCCATAGATTCTTGTTACTATGGAACAATTTCTGCAGAATATCCTATGAAAATGTTAGTTGTATTAATTTTTATTTTTGTACTCTAAGTTTATTTCTTTTATTAATAAAACAAGATGTGAAATATTTCAAGCTCATTAAATAATGAATATGCAACAACGTAAAGGAATTTAGATGGAACTAGTTTTGGTATTTTGTTTTTAGCATAGCAGAACTGGCAAATGTACAAATGACTGAGATGCAAACAGCAAAACAAATAATAAATCTTCTTGCAATATGACTAGCAGAGTGTTTCTGTATGATATAAAAAAATATTATTCTGATCTATGATGATGCTATAGGGTAACAACAAAATTTCTCAAACAAAAGGATATATGCACTTTAAAAGTGTTGTTAAAGCATGTCAATACATTCAAACCACCCAGATCTAGAATAATTTTTTGCTTATAAGTATCCTTGCTTCGATGAGATACCTTGGTTTTCATTTGCACCACCAAAAACCTTAAAACACTTTTGGATAGGTTTATTACAAAAATTGAACCCTAATTGGAACTTAATTTCTATAATTATGCATAATTACCCATGTTTATTACTCCTACAGTGAGCACACATTTTTCTTTAGCTGTAAGGCAAAATGAGTTAAAGCTTCTAGAAGCGTTGGATAATATGATTTGCATGCACTTCACTTGCTTTATTAGGATGTATAGGTTTAAAATTCAATTAAAATGTATTTTCACTCTTTGGCCTTTGACTTTGGCAAGGAACATGAACGGAGAAAAATACAGGTCTTGATGACAGGTGACAGCCTTTTATTTCTTTTATTCCTTGAAACAAGGGCCAAAAATGGTATAGTACTGTCCTTTGCATGACTTCTTTCCATCTGAAATATTTATATGAAACAATGTACAAACAGAAGAGAAAAGAAGGGCACATTTAATCCAATTTTATTATTTTTCAAAGACAAGCATGATTAAATCAGACTTACTTAGCCTCAGTCTTTACTTGGATCTATTAAAACTACAAGTCATATTGGTTGTCACCCCAGGGAGTTGATTTGCAATAACATGGCACAGTCATTTGCAAAACTACTCTTCATAACTAATGCAGCTTGCTTGGATGAGATTTACCATTTGTAAAGCAACAGTTACATGCTGTGACTTCTGTTTCTGTATTCTGACCTCAATGTTTTAAAATTTGATAGTTGTATCAGCAGGATTTATATTCAGCAGCCACCACTGTCATCAATTTCATGAAATCAGTTATGAGGTTAGATCCGTTTAGTTTTATAATCACAACTAAAGTTGCACCTGTCTCAGAGCTGTTTACAGAGCTCATACTTGTGGTGCTTCAGGGATAAGGAAACAGTATGGATGTGCAAAGTGTTTAAAATACACTACTACTCTGATCTGGTAGTAAAAATTTTATTTAAGGAAAAACTAAGATAAAGTCACAAATATTTTTACTCAAATCTGTTTAACAAGAAAGTACTGTGTCTTTTTTAAAAAACAAGTTGATGATAGTGCTGATAAGGGATACAAAGTAATTGTTTTCTTTTGTATGCTCCTATCAAATCAGCCACTAATTATCATTAGAAACTCAAGCCTGATTTAATGTTTTTGGGTTTTTTTTGTCATGATGAAAGGTGACTAATCAAACTGTATATGTTGTTTAATTTTTTATGTACTTTTTCTGTATCTTGTGGGAATGATCACCTGCATTTTCAACATCATATCTTATTATTGGGCAAGGGAAAATACAGGTGTGCAACAAATTTAAGAAGTTTGATAATTGCTATTGATTATATCAAGTCAGATAGATGTTAAGATGTCACTAACCAGAACTTGGAGGGTAATTATATGTATCTATCTATGGGTGTGTGTGTGGCTGTGGGTGTGTGCATGCTTTTGATTTTGCTATCTAACTTGAATTTCTGAAATCTAGGAATGATGAAATAAGAATGTATCCATGATCAAGACTGTCACAAGGAAACCTTGAAAGTCATACTTTATTGCTGAGAAAGAACTATATTCTAAAAGTGTTAATTTCACCTAAAGAAAAATAAACCCAAATTAATGGTTCCCATGGATCAAATTAAAGAAAAGAAAACTCCCTATGGGTATAGCAATTAACTTCATACAGGGATGACAACTTTTAACTATTTAGAGAATGATAAAAATTACCTATAAATAATAGCATAAATGGAGTCCTACCTAGATTGGCTTTACAAGACTGATGCAAATGCCACTGAGTTGTAAAAGCTCTCCTTTTCTTCAGAACTGTTATGCATAATTGATCAGTCTGATATCTTGCATCATTCTGCTACTAATGTTAGTATTGTCATATTGTCAGGAAAGAGAATTTTTGTATCTGATAAAGGATTAGTTAATGGTTCTTGGTTTGGTTACCCCTCAGACTTGTCAGCTCCACTGGATGTCACAACTAGTGAAGACTCTCAACAACCTTGGCTTTAATTTAGATACAGCTCTGTAACAAGATAAATTTTAAACAAAGTAATACTTACTCCTGTAGGTGTACTAAATAAAGTTCCTTCCCTTTGTTATGCCTATTTAAACAAACAAAAAATTGTCAAGATTCACTGTAATAGTAGAACCATACTATGGATGAGCAAGATAGATGTGTGTCAGCAAAACAGAAGCATAGTCATCATGCTTGGATACAATGTAGGGATACATGGAATACCAGAAAGCTGTTTGGACTGTAGATGGATGTGGTGTTTTCATATCAGGTAACTGAAAAGCTGAAGGTGACTAATCTTTTTTAAATCTAAGAGTACTAGATATGTTCAGATAAATAAGTTCAAACTATTATTTATTTTAGGAGCTTGGTTCAAAAAATAGAAACATAGAAACATAGAAATGTCTGGGTTGGAAGCGACCTCTAGAGATCTAGTCCAACCCCTCTGCTGAGAGCAGGGACATCCTCAACTAGAGCAGGCTGCTCAGATCTCTGTCAAACCCTACCTTGAATGTCTCCAGGGATGGGGCCTCAACCACCTCCCTGTGAAACCTGTTCCAGTGCCCCACCACTCTTGCAGTAAAGAACTTCCTCCTTATTTCTAATCTAAACCCAGTCCTCTTTAATTTAAAACCATTACCCCTTATCCTTTCACTACAGACCTTTGTAAATAGGCCCTCTCCAGTCTTTTTATAGGCTCCCTTCAGGTACTGGAAGGTGGCTATTAGGTCTCTCCAGACCCTTCTCTTCTCCGTACAGAATAATCCCAGCTCCCTCAGCCTGTCCTCGTAGGATAGGTGCTCCAGCCCCCTGATCATCTTCATGGCCCTGTTCTGGACCCGCTCCATCGGGTCCATGTCCTTCCTGTGCTGAAGGCTCCAGAGCTGGATGCAGTATTCCAGGTGAGGTCTCACCAGAGCAGAGTAGAGCCTAGAATCACTTCTCTCAATATGCTGGCCACGCTTCTTTTGATGCAGCCCAGGATGCGCTTGGCCTTCTGGGCTGCAAGCACACACTGTCTGCTTATGTCCAGCTTCTTGTCTACCAGCACCTCCAAGTCCTTTTCTGCAGTGCTTCTCTCTGTCACCTCATCCCCAAGCCTGTATTGATAGTGGGGATTGTTCTGGACCAGGCACAGGAGGACCTGGAACTTGCTCTTGTTGAACCTTGTGACATTCAGGATATCTAGTGCTTGTCTCGAACAATCCAAGAGATCAGTTAGAAAGCAAGGGCATTCTGCCAGTCTTGTAAGACCACACACCAGACACAGTCCCTATTTGTGCACCTGATATCGTGTTATCTTTGTTTTTTCCTGGCAAGATCATAAAAAATGGCCATGTATCTGAATATTGGATCGTGACAAACCTCATGAGGTTCACCTGGGCCCACCTCTCCAGCTTGTCCAGGTCCCTCTGGATGACATCCTATCCCATTGAGAGTGGCTTGATGACTACATCTGCCAGTTCACTCAGAACTCTGGGATGCATCTCATCAGGTCCCGTAGACTTATGTATGTTCATGAGCTCACAAATCTAATTTTCACATACAGTGGGAATGACTTCACCACCTTGATTCCTGCCTTGTAGTTTTTTACTTGGGAGATGTTGAGAGAGAGATTGCTAGTGAAGACTGAGGAAAAAAAGTAATTGAGAACCTCAGCCTTCTCTTCATCTGTTGCTACTAGCTCCCTGTTCTTGTTCTTCGGGGGGGTATGTTTCCTTTCACCTTCCTTTTTTCATTGATGTACCTGTAGAAGCCCTTGTTATTTTTTTCATCCCTTGCCAAGTTCAGCTCCAGCTGTGCCTTGGCCTTCCTGACCTCATACCTACTCAATTGGGCAGCATCTCTATACTCTTCCCAGGATACCCATCCCTGTTTACACTGCCTGTGTAGCTCATTCTTACTTTTTAGCTTGACCAGCAGGTTGTGACTCAGCCATGCTGGTCTATTCTCTTTCTTGCTTGATTCATGCCATCCACATGGAAATCATCAGGTATGCTTTTTGTCACCTATTCCCAAACCTATGTTTGCATTTTACATTACACAGTAGTTAGATATAAGAAGATAGCAACAACTTTACAAAGACCAGAACACTGGAGGTTCTTTTTTCACTTTGTTTTATATCTCTATTTCAGTGACTCTTTAATGATGCAGTGTTCAAGAAGAATTGGGAACTTTTAAGGTCATCTTGTGATTAGGAAGCTTTTAGGGTAGAGATGTACAAGCAAACGCTTCAGTCTGAAGAGTTCTGGAGTTTGATTTTACACTTATTGTCCACTTCTGTAGATCCTTGAGCTGATACACAATACAAAAGCAACTACCATTAAACTGAGGCTGCTAACTAACAATAACTAAGTCCACCTAAAATTATTTGTTAGAGGGTTGCTTATTTCCTATATCTCTACTAGGCTCTGAAAGATAGTCAGCAATGATTTGCAAAGTCTCCTAGAATATCTAGATACAGCTAGAACTCTCTATATCCATCAAATTCGAACATTAAAGATTTTGTGAATTATGCCAACAGATTCAGACACATTTTTTAAAAAAACTAATTTTCCATATAGGAAATTTTTGCATTAGTTTCTGACACCTCATGTTTGCTTTAGTCTTTCTCTTGGGACCTTTGCACTGTATTGGATATAGCCTTAGAACTGTAATTAGGACTGAGCAAATGATTTGAGAGCCCATCATTTATTAAATAATTCTGTCTTTTTAAGTGTATGAAAGGACCATTAAACTGTTTGTTTTAACAAAATGAGCTATTATAAATTGTTCAATGACAACACTGCTGTCATATAAATAACCATCTGGGCAAAAGAATCACTTGTTGACTTAACAATACTCACTGCAACCACTATCTGAAATAAGAGTATTTTGGGTTAATTCATTAATATGAAGAGTATGGTAAGGATTGTGAGAAAGTCTCGAGTCTGACCTGACAGTATTTGAAACAAAATTACCACAAAAACAACCCACAAAATAACTCAGAAAGGAAAGAGACAAACAAAACCCGGTTTGTTTAATATATTTTTTTCAAAACATGAGCTTCACTACACTGACAGACACAGTATAAGAAAAGGGAGTATGATCAAGACAAATCATCAATAAAAGGCTAGCCAAAAAAACAGCTCAAAGCCCTATATAAGAGGACAGTCCTCTGTCACAAGTTTGTTTTGTTTTATCTTCTCAACATGCACTAAATTGTATTCAAATTCTCAGTCTGTAGCTAGGGATAAAAGGTCTGATATTTATACTAGAAGTAAAAACCTATATGCAGCTCTGACTATATGTACATAATAATGACTTTTCATCTTTGGAAAAAAAAATCCTCAAAGATCAAGAAACGTAGACACATAGAAAGAATGAATATAGTAAAAATTCTTCCTATATAGTGGAGTGGCAAACAAATTGACACAGCATTTAAGTCTAAATCCAACTAGGGAATTATGCAATCAAAGTGGGATTTAAATAGATTTTCAGTCAGATTCCTTTTATTCCATGCTATTCCAGCAACTTCTCATTATTTCTTACTCAGATTCATAAGGTTTAAAACTTATCCAGCTTTCCATAGTTGTCAATCCTGTCAACTGTGATTTCAAGTGATTTTATAATAACTTTCTTAAACATTTTTAGTGGGAGATTCATTTGGCAGAAACTTCTCCTTCAAAGCTCTTTTTTGTACAATGATGGATTTATTTTAAAAATTAATTATCTTTTAAATAGTAGAGTAATATATTGGACAGATGCAGGAATTAGAATCCTTTCTTCATTATTTCTACATGTCTTAGGGAAATTAGTCTCAGAATCAGAATATATCTAATGGTAATCTGTAGAATCCATGTAAAAATGTTGAACCATCTTTTAGCTGCAGCTAAGTTAAAAAGAACTGTGCACTATTTGTATTTTTCAAATGTTTTATGTAAAAGGAGTGGAGGGTGGCATATCCTACAGTAATACTTCTTGAGTAAAGATGTAATATATCCATTCTTTCAGATACTTTGGCAATTTAACTTTTTCATTATTATATTTTAAGTTTGGTATATAAAATAGCTACAGGAGAGCTGATATCAATAAATAGGATGCTGTCATACATCAGCATCAGGTTTCACAATATTCAGTTTTGCAGTCTTCATTATTTTACTTCACCATCTTTAAAGAAGTTAACGGGATAAAATTATTGAAGCTGTATAAATTTACATGCAAATCTATTTTAACTGCCCTATAGCAGTTCAAAGCTGTAAGGAAAGATAAATAGTTTATCTAATTACATGATATTTAATGCTAATGTTTTCAGGATCCTGACTGGTTGGGTTTGAGTCATTAGAATCAAAAGATATGCATGAAATGTTTTTATTACCCTCATTAATGATGTTAAGCTCAAGAAGTGCAGATATTACAGTGCTATGGTATGGGCTGCATATTAAGATTGGCAAAACCGCATTTCTGTAGTGCTAACACTTAAAAATTTTAACACATACTAGCAAAAGTAATAAAATCTAAGTCTCGTTCTTATGCCTTAATTATTTAAATGTGAATTTAAACAGTGAAATTCGAGACAAAACATATTTTCAGCTTTTTAATTTTCATTTGACATGTATCTGAACTATTTCATGTTCTGAGAAGACTAATGGTTTGCAAGAATTTAATTTAGACAAGTTTCAAAGTGTAAAAGACTACTATATGCACTCATATTAATGTTTAGAAAGTGTATAGACTGTATAAATTTTTAGCATTGTTGACTATTATTCTTAATTTCATTAGATACCAGTTATAGTAAAATATGTTACAATTTTCCTCAAATGATCTAACTTTTTAAGATTAAAGTCTTCTGAAAGCTATATTAATTGTGTATTTGTCAAGGGTTAGGGCTGGGCCAGCCACTAGACAAAAGACAGATACTCTCTATTATACCTTCTCCCTTTCCAAAGCAGAAGAGAAAGGAAATAGAAGAGAGAGAAAAATCTATACAAACACAATATCAAACCCAATCCCCGATGGCAATTACATCACCATCACCACTGATGCCGTGGAGCAGGCACTGGGGAAGTCACAGACAGGACTCAGCAGCAGAATTAGATTCAGGAGTTGGATACAGGAAACAGACTCAGGAACATACAGGCTGCAGTCAAAGACAGAACAGACAGAGTCCTCCTTGGATGCCAGCCACTGAAGGAGAGAGACTGATTCCTGTGATCCCTCATCTTTTTGCTGAATATGACATATATGGGATGGAATACTTTGTTTAGGGTTACCTGTTCTGTCCATTCCTCTCCATGGGTGCAACCTTTTACTTTCTGCATTTCCCAGCCTGGTACACAAGATTTATCAGTGACCTTGGTCTGCACAGGAGCAAGTATAAGCAAAAGCCTTTTTGCATACCAGGCCTTGGTAGTCACTGTATAACATCAAACACTGCTAGAAGCAGACACTGTCTTCAAAAAACTGCCATTAACTTCAGAAAATGCAGTTAGTTAGAAGAGACTGCTAACTCAAACCAGGACAATACTTGAGTGTAACAACAAAACAGCTTGCAAAATACCTACAATTAACTATCAGTTAAGAATTATTCTAAATATTCTTAGTAGATACATGTGTTATTATTTGACGTGTGCTACAAACCAGAAAAACTCTGAACTGGAGCCTTATTGCAGTGGATACTGCATGTTAATGGAAATTATTATTCTTGCTTAGTTTTCATTTCAGAAGTGCTGCAAATGTCAAACAAACAAATTCTCTAGAGGAAAATTAGAGGATAATTTGTTACAGAATGAGTAATGAGTAAAGGTTATATTTTATGATATCTTTTTCAAATGTTTCTACCTACAGTATTTGCTTACTCAAACCACTCAATCCCTTTCTTTTCCAAGATCAAATCATAACTAAAAATATGTCACCTTTTAATGGAACTAAAAATTGTCCAAGTCTTTCCTAATTTTGCCCCTGAGTTGTGTGTTCTCCAATGCTACTACAACTTCAAGAACAGAAATGTATTCAGATTGTAATAATCTCAGCTGATTTTAGGCATCGGCAATATATGTTCCTGTAGCTAGATTACTCTTACAACTACCCGTACTAGGCTGGTAACTTTTAGGGTGAGCTACCTCAAACATAGCTACTAAGTAGTCATCTATTTCACACTGAAATGAATTGAATCCTCAAGCTCACTTCAGTTTTCCCTAAAATTGTTATACAGTGATGCAAAATACAGCACTGAAATTTGCAGAAGTATAACGGTGTAAAGTCTTCATCTGGAAATGTTATGACTTCATTGGTAATTTTGCTTGATTTTGGACTAGTATAAGTAAAAATATATAAACACTTCATCAAATATTGTAAAAATCCCTCTGATATTCTCAAGGGTAATCTATTTAACAAGTAATTCAGTTGAAGAATAATGATATTCATTGTAATAACTTCTACTCAGTAGAAAGATATAACAGCTTCTGTCTCTCAACAACATTTTACAGTCTTTCTCTCTAAGGAGAGGTAGAAAATTGCTAGTAATTACGCACATATAAACATTTCCTCTGGATGCTATTAAAAATCTCAAGAGAAACTCTATTAAGAGATGTGCCTAAAGAAACAAATAAAAGTATTTCATAGGATTATAAGATAATTTGGGTTTGGAGAGATGTAGGCCAATCTTCTGCTCAAAGCAGGCTCATCTGTGAGGTCAAACTGACTTAGTCAGGGCTTTATCCAGGCAGATCTAGTAAACCTCCAAAGTTGGAAACTTTACAGTCTCCGCGGGCTACCCTGCCTGCCTGTCTTCTTATACCCAGTCTAACCAACTCATTACAACTTACGCCTGTTGCCTGTAATCTTCATGCCATGCATGGCTGTAAAGAGCCTGAATCCATTTCCTCTATCACTCTCTGTAGTTGCTTGGGAGCTGTTCTTAGGTCCCCTTGAAGCTGTCTTTTCTCTAAGCTGAATGAGTCCCTGTCTATCAACCTCTGGACAAGTCCTCCAGCCACGATCATCCTGATAGCTGAGCTTGTTCCAGTTTAATTATAACTTGTTTGTACTCAGCAGGCCTACAGTTAGCAGATTTACTACAGACACAGTCTAGTAAGTGCTGAGTAGGGGATGATCATAATTTCTCTTGATCTGCTGGCTATAATCCAGTTAACACAGCTTTCCTCAGAACTGCCTCCCAGTCCCTCAGTCTCCCAGCCTGTAACAATGTCACAGTCTCTCCTCCCATGGGCAGGACTTGGCATTTGTCTTTGTTGAATTTCATTAGTTTACTATCAGCTTACTCCTCCAGTCTGTCAAGTACAGACCCACATGTGCAGACCCAGTACTCCTCTGTTGACTCAGTTGACTCCAGATATGGATAATGATCCATTAATCACAACCTTATGATCATCCAGACTGTTTATTGTTAATCTGATCATTGACCCACCCACTGCATAATGTAATAACTTTGATAAAAAGCTGGTTTTGGAGACATCTTCAAAAGCCTTATTAAAACCAAAGTAAAAGACATCAAGTACTCTCCCTTCATCTATGAACCAGGTCATTTAATCACATAGGACAGTCAGGAGGATCAGACATGATTTACTGTTTACAACAATTTTACAGTGATTTTACAATGATTTTCATACACCCTACACACGCAGTAGAACTCTTCTGCAATGATGGTCTCTCATCTTTATGCAGATTATGTAGATTTTCAGAAGTCAGAGGCAAAATTACCATTGATCTGACATGGTCAAGGTTTCATCTTTATATCTGCTCCTAAAAGAAGTTGAAAATAAAAAAATACCTCCGATAGAAATCAGCCCTGGTTTTTGATAGGGAATTTTGTTATGACAGGAAGATTTTGAAAAAATACATGTATGTGTTTTAGTAATTTATGGATGATTCCTCACATTTAAATAGGGGCTTCAGTTTCTGCAAAATCAGGTCATTATATTTCAAATACAATACTAATGAATTGTGAATTTTCCTCCATCACTTCACCAGAACACTGGGGCTTGATAACTATCCAAAATTTATATATAGTCTACAGTAATTACCTATAGTGGGAATAATAGCTTCTAATTTCAAGCATACACAAATTAATTGTGTAAGTCTAAATTCTCATAGTCAAATTTTATATAGCAGTTGAATCAATCCTGTTCCAGAATGTGAATCATCTCTTCTTAAAATGGTATTTAAGATAAATAGGATTCTCACTCCATGGCAGGGATTTATTATTTTCTTTCACTGACTTTAAAAAAAGCATAAGGACCTTAGTTGTTAGATGAGATGAATTCTTCCATTAGACTATCTGTATAATAAGGGAAAATGATACCCAATTCCAGAAGACAAGACATAACATTAGTTATACATAGGCTATACCTCAGTGTTGCCTCTCCAGATTAAAAAGAAACTCCACAAAGCAACCTTAGCCTAACTTAAACTATATGAGATGAGTTCCACTCTTGCCATAGCCAACTCTCTTTGGCTCTGTCCTCTGTGATTCATGCTTTTTATTTCCTCTCATTTTAATTCCACATGAGTGTACCAGGTCTGGCTGGGATGAAGTTAACTTTTTTTCAGAGCAATGGATATAGTTCTCTTAGATTTGTGGGTAAAGCAGTGTTTATAACATACCAGTATTTTGGCCACTGATGGACAGGCTTTCTTTTTAACCCATTCTGTCCCCTCAGCAAGTAGGCTGGGAGAGAGCAAGAAGCTGGGAGGAAACACAGCTGGAAGAGATGACCCCAACTAGCTAAAATTCTGTTCCTTACAATGTCCTAGGATGCTTTCAATCTGATTTCTTCCAGGGTGTAAGTCTGAAATACAAATCAGATAAAGCCCAGATAGAGACAATCTGGAACTTTTTGGAAAGGTACTGCATAAATGATGAGGAAGTTGCACACAAATGTAAAATCCCTGCAGTAATTTCAGCTTATACTTTTTCCTCTGTTACCCTGCATATTTTCTATTCTACACAACAGAGTTTTTTTCAATTGGGTTTAGATCTAAAACTCAATAAATGAATGGATTCTTATAAATGTGCTATATAAATACAAGCGTTTATTAACATCATATGAAGGTTGACAGTAACACAATTAGAAAGATAGTAACATATATCATAAAGCTTTACTTTTTTTTTTTTTTCCTCAAGTAGAAGTAATTTATGGTAACACCTTTGCAGTCTGATAGCACGTATACTAAATTAAAGCTCTCCCGTGTTACATTCTTTCATAATCATATTTAAACCTTATCTTTGTAACTCTAGATTAAATTCCAGACATATTTTCTGAATTTCAGATAATTTCCTTTCTGAATAACAGCTATTTAAGATGAAGCAAAAAATAAATACTGTGAATAATTTTATGCAGATGGAAGTCATGCTGTTATTAAATTGTTAATATCTAAAAAGAGAAATTTTTTGAGGAAAGCTTACAGAAACAGACTATACATTTTAGTAATACAGAAAGTGTCTGTAAAACATTCTGAAAACCACGAAATTAACGTGATTGTTAGATCTTGCCCCACTGAATGGGGCTTCAGTTGAGAAGACTGGTCAGAATCACACTGCAGAATGTAAAGCAAATCTAGTCTATCCAGTAAAGAAAGCACTATGTAATACTGTGCCATGCTAACCTGAGGAATACTGCCTTCTTTTTTTTTTTTTTAATCTTTATATCACTTCTAATTGGATACAGGGTTTTCAGTAGACAATGAGGTCATAGGTTCATGGCTTTATATATGGTGTGATTTGTTCTAAGTTTACAATGAATGTGCTACTACCTTTAACTGACATATTGAAACTGTCATCTATACCATCTTTCCCCAATGTTTTTATATTATTTTATATATTTCCCCAAGTCTTTATAATATACAACACTATACAATGCAGTGTTATAAGGAAAAAGGAAGAATTTCTAGTGGATTTTAATTATTTTGTATATTCTGTTTCAAAAATAAAACAAAAGGCTGTTGAAAAAAATAAATCATATTCTGTTTCTGTTGCTCATAGCTAATGCTACCTTATACCACACTTTAGAAACAATCTCACAGCAACTTAGGTATTCTCAAAAGTACATGACCTGAATGCAGAAAGCACTAAGAGTGAGATTCAACTCCAGAATGTGTCTATCTAAATGTAAATGTGTAGGTAGATATCTGAGCTGTCATTACTGCCAACAAAGCATAAAAGGATGTTTGATCTAAATGTGGTCTAAACAGAAAAGCCATCCAGGAGGTCATAAGATATCAGAATCTTCTGTTTAAGGCTGTCAGACCTGTAGGTGAGCCCTATCTTCCTAGAGTGACATCTGAAGATCAGTCCAGATACCTTAAGATATTTAAAATCTTATATATGTCTAAGGTTAAGAAGCTGTATCAAGTCCCTGCATTTAGTCAATAGAGGAGGTCTGCAAATTTTCCAAGGCTTGATTCAGTTCGTACACTTAGATTTTCAGCTGTTTGAAATATCATAAAATGTTGTTCTGATGTCTGAACTTAGAAACATAGTGTGATTTTAAAAACACTAGACCAATCCACCTAACTTTAAAAGGATCATGTTTTCCATAGGTCCTGTTCCTTACCTTGCAGACTAATGGAACATGGATTACATATTTTAAGACTTCTCAGGACTCTTATATCTCAGCAGCTGAGTCATTACTTCTTGACTATATGCTTTATATGCCTCTTGGTATATGAAACATCCTAACAAAGCCTATCTTAGGACATCTGTGTAGGCACATACAGACATCTGTATTCAGTATATATAGTCTGGAGTTTAATTTTCCTCTTCATTTTTTAAAAATGCCTTCTCTGAACATGAAAATGAACAAAATTATTTCCTATTTTTCTATTGCTCAGAAAAATGGAGGATTCCAATAGTGTGTAGAATTAAATTGATAAATTGAGAATTCTAGCTTTAAGACTTGATGATATGTGCATTCATATTCTGTATTGTTTCAAGTTTAAGACCAAATAAAGTTATTAAGAGGACTCATGTAGGTGTAATGTAGAAAGGGAAATAGAATCCTATGCTAATGTTTAATTTCCATAATCAATGGGTATAAAAAGACAAGTGTGGTAATGAATGATAGATTTCAGAAGAGATACTTCTTTTGCTGTAATTTTTCTTCATTTACCCCAGGGAAACCATCATTGCACATGCATAATGATTTGTATGACACACAGAAGTATCTGATCTAGGGAGAGTCTTTAAAGATTTTTATTTTTATTCATGTATTTATTTATTTTTAGTATGGCTAGATACTTTTGCTGTCAGACAAAAACTGCACAATAATATGTCAATACTTCTGATAATTTTGAGTCCATTTTGCTACAAGTAACAGTTATCCTTTCTAATTCACTGTTGCTTTCAGCATTTCTGTAACAGAAAGTCTCTATCCTTAAAATGTAAGCATTTTTGCTATGTCAAGAAATGGTATGGGAGCATTTCTTATGGAAGAGTGCATAAATGAGTCTAGATCCACACTGCAAAATGACTCTGTCCCAAGAAAAGATCCCCTATTCTTAGGCTAAAAGGCACAGTGTACCTGTCACCCACTTTAAAGCAGGTTGTATTACATTTCTAATACATAACATTTATAATTGAGACTCTTAGGTCTTAATATATCTGGTACATAACAATTCTAGTGGCATTGTGTCTATGATATGGCTGAAAATCTCAGGAAAGGCAGTTTTGTCGTGCCTTTGTTGTGCCTGGTATGTGGCAATTGAATTGTATGAGATCTTAAGGACACAACAACTGTTGTGATAGTGTTGGAAGACAATTTAAAAGATTTTTATAAGGTAGAAAATCCAACATCAAGTGTAATTTCACTACTGTTGCCTTTTGAAATTGACATTTGCAGTGATCTTTAGAATGACACTGAGTCTTGTTAGACTAGAGAGTTGAGGTGAAAAGGTAATCCAAGAGCTAACTAATGTTTACACAATTCTGGGCTTGTCCCAGTCCTGGACACCCACTCAATCTCACTGCAGTAACATTAGATTGTTAGGCAGAGGTAGTGCTCTGTTTTATAAATTAACCAGTGACAAACAATTGAAATTCTCAATAACTATTCTACTGAATGCTATTCACTTCATTTTATTCTGTGGGGTTTCTATATGGAAATAGAAACATAATATTTGCATAGTTGTCACAATCATTATTGTACTATGCAAATACTGCATCAAAAAGTCCTTGAATTATAGTAACGTCCACTTTAAAAGCAATTTTTTTTACCCACTACTGTGATTTAAAGACTACTTCAGACCTAAAAAACTTTAAAATTTACTGCATATATGCTTAAAATACAATTAAACACTGAATCCCTGCTAAATTTTTCACCAAAGCTTCATTTGCAAAGACCCAGGAATCTGCTGTCATATAAAAGGGGCCATTTTGCTATGAGAATTGACAATTGCTAGTTCTTGAAGAACAGGGAACAGAAACCATAAATCAGTTTAGTACTTTAAGATCTTATGTCTGAAGGAAAAATCTTATGCCTGTGAGGAAGTTTAAATGGGAGAAAGTAAAGATCAGGTTCCACAAGAGCCTACAAATGATTAAAGCTTTCTTACATAAAGTACCTTTATAAAGAAAATAACCACTGCAGATAGAGATTAACTAGAACATCTTAATTAGAACATCATGATTACTTGGCTAGGGTTTTAATTAGAACAACTACAGCTATAGAAAGCAATCAGGAAAATCAATTAAGAGTGGAAGCAAACAGAAACCTAAAAAACAAAGTTCATGAAACCCCTGAAAGGGATGGTTACAACTGAACTCTAATTTAATTCAGACAACAATGAACTCAGAATTTTGTGCAAGATATTGAGTATCAAGCTTGTATTGTGCCACTGAACCATGTAGTCACATTGTCTCATACCACCTGTGGATGTGGCCTTAAAATACACTTAGAAATGAATGTATTTGCAAATATTAAGTTTAATAATTTTATCATAGTTATAAATTAGAAAACTGAGAACGGGGGAGATATCACATACCTAGTCTTTGTACCACTAATGAAAATTTTACATACCTATAAAATAGCTGCATACTTTGGTGTAGTTTGTTTTGTTTGGTTTTGTTTTGTTTTGTTTCTAGCATTAAACATATGCTTTCTATTTTCCATCTCCTTTTTTTCTTTTGAAAACCACACCACAAGGAATGTTTAGAGGTGTCCTGGTTTGAATTAGAACATAACTAATTCTGTTCAGTGATTTTACTTTTCAGTTCAGTCTCTTCTAAATAACTGCACTTTCTGAAGTTAATGGCAGTTTTTTGAAGACAGTGTCTGCTTCTAGCAGTGATAATGTTCAATGTTACACAGGCTCGGTATGCAAAAAGGCTCTTGCTTATACTTGTTCCTGTGCAGACCAAGGTCACTGATAAATCTTGTGTGGTTGGGGGGTGCAGCATGTGGGGAGGAGTAGAGAGGACACTGACTGAAGGCTGGGACTTCCCCAGTGCCTTCTCCACAGCATCAGTGGCAGTAGTGACATAACTGGGGAGTTGGGTTCGACATTGAATTTCTATATATTTCATTTTATCATTACTGTTTTCATTAAAGCAGTTTTAGTTTTCCAATCCATAAATCTCTCTCCTTTATTTCCTTTCTGTTCCCTTTTGGGATTGGAAAGGGGTTATTAGAGAGAGAGCAAGTATCTCTCATTTGTCTAGTAGCTGGCCCAGACCTAACCCTTGACAAGAGGCAAATTATTTGTTCTTTATACAGATTCTTCAGATTTATTCTTAGTTTAGATCTTGTTGTCTTAATTCTGAAGTTAGTTACATCAAACTAATTGCCATTACACAAACCACATTACTGTGTGCTTTAGTGCATTTACTATTTTACAACTCATCTTTCCTAAATAACAAGTCATTAATTTGACAATGTGTCTACTTGCTAGTCTTCTGGAATCTGAGGTTGTTGACTTTCAAAATAGTCCATAAAATCTTCAGTCTAACCAGGTGGAGGATGTAGATTTTTTTTTTCCAATGGTTCATTTTATTTTTTCCTTTGTATTAGTTCTTTTTATTTCAGCACCATTTAATAGATGAGCAAATTGAGAATATGTAATTTAATTGGTACAGGTTTTATTACAATTTTTTAATGTTGGTAGAGGATGTAAAAGCTCTTCTAGAAGTGGATGAAATGTTAATACAATGCTTTGAAGTACTGCCCTACATAATTGCTTCACATTATTATTCTCAGCATTCTGTATTTTCAAGCTATGAAAAGGCTCATTGCTGTACTCAATTTCATAGAAGAACAAACAATTTTCAGATTTATTTGTGACTTCAAAGTTTTAGCAAAGAAACATAGTAATTTCAAAGTGAACAAAGAGTTATACTGATATTTGGAACTGATAAACACAGGGTATTTCCCTTCCTCCTTCCTCTGTCTTGGAATAGCTTCAAGTTCTGTGGTTTACTCCAAGTACATGCCCTGACATTACTCGGGTGAGAAATAGGCATGCATCAGGATTCCTTCTTTCCCCCCCTAAATCTTGAATTGAGCATAAAAAAAGCTGAAGCTTATGAGCCTGACAAGATCTACCACCAGCTCCAGCTCATCTCTCTATCTGGAAATTCCAGTCATATTCTGCTGTTTCCTAAAATTGTTTATGCATTTCCTTATAAAAAATATCCAACTGTGTAAATATCTCTAGAAAACAATTGTCAGAACTTGAAATTTAGAATATTATACACTTCAGAACAAAACCTCTTTCTTGTTTCAGATGTTTAAAAAGCTTCAATAGAAAGAAGTGCAGATTTTAAATGTAAGAGCAGAAAAAAAATCTAAATCTTCATGATCTTCGCAAATCAGTAAGTATAAAAATACCCATTGAAGTAACTTGAAAAAAGATTCACGCCTCAAAGGACCCCCTTGCCAGCCCTTTTCGCTACAATTCCGGTCCCCAGAATGGACTTGCTTGCACTGGAGCTGTTCTCGGTGGTGAGTAGGACAACTATCTAATATTTGCCCAATACTTCACACTAAATATGTATTAAGGTTAAGTAATAAATATTTCATCACATTGCAACAATTAGGAATGACTGCTATCCAACCTCTCTTACAACTGAAAAAGACTCTGTTTTCACTGTGGTCCCTGAATGCAAGAAAGATCTCAGCTGCCACAAGTGTCAGTTTATTGACACAGTTCACCAGTTTGTTCTAGCAAACAGTTTCTTGCACTAGGACTGATATTCCTGCTTGTCTCTCACTTTATGCATTAGGACTCATCTCTGTCCCGCCTTCAACTGCTGCAACCAAATCTTAACCTCAGAAAAAGGAGATAAAAAGGGGCTGTGACTTTTTTACTTCCTGTTACGGGATAAAAATTCTCACTGGTCCTGTTAGACTGATTGTTCTAGAGTAATGGATGCTGAAAAATCTAGCAGTTGCAATGATGAGTTCTTTAGCACTCTGACTTATGGGGATTCAGCAGTATTCTAAATACTATACTACATTCTTGTATTATACAATCCTTCTCTTTATTTAACCTTTTAGTATAGCAATTTCATTCTGCTTCTCATAATTTTTCTAGAAGTCATTATCTCCCTTAATTACTTTAATTATTCTGCTTCTAACTTTTATTTGCTCCACTTTTAAGCTGGAACTAAATAACATACTTAGTATTGGCCATCTGCCTTAATTAATTTCTAGTTGCATTTTTAACGAAGTGGAAAAGCAGATCTCTTCACTTTTTCCAGTAAGATAGCTGTCATAGTAAATCACTTTTCATCGAAATGGCTGCCATCAGGCAATAACTGCATGTGAGTTGTAGATACATAGGTCAGACAAATTTGAAAGATCAACCTAAGAAAGACTTCCTGGAAAAGTACTTCAGAAGCTGTAGAAAAAGATAGGATTTCCAAGTGTTTTTTTTATAGAATGGTACACTTTGTCTCAAGAACAACAGTCCCCTGCATCTGACAATTTTATGGCAGGACTAGAGAAGAGTCTCTGTTAAATGTTTAATGAAGCAGGTTTTTTAATGACAACTACAAGACAAAAGAAAAACCCTATCATTTTTATTATTAAGCCAGTAAACAGAAACCTTGCAGGAAAAGAATAAAGAAATGTTTGATTTTTGTGTTCTATGTTCCAAATCTGTAAGCTGTTGAATATTTAACTGATATCTTGGTAACATAATGTTCTTCTTCATTTGAGACTTACAAAGTTAAAGACTGGGACTTAGATGAAATATAAAAGATAGTTAGGTGCATAACTCCTGGTAATTCATAGGATAGTTCTTTGCTTAGGTAATTTGTTCTTAATAAGTAAGGAAAAGAGCTACAGGTCTCTGCTATGTCTTATGTCATTTCAGTATGGGACAATTGAATATCATAGACGAACTAGCTTGCTGTCATCTTCTAGCTGCAGCTTGTGAATTAAATGCTCAGAAAAAAATTACTCAGTGTGTGCAGGAATGGTGTTTGTTGCTTCAGAAGCTTTGTATTGACAACAAAGAATTTAAAAGTGTTACAAAAGATCTCAGAATCGTCTCATATCAGAAAATGTCTAGAAACACCTTTTTTCTAAGGAGAAGTCCTATAAATATATTTAGAATATGAAAATGTTTCCTGTACAGATACTTTTTTTTTTTTTTTTTTACTGGCAAAGTACTTATTAGTCACATAAGATTTTAGGCAAGTTTTTTGACATTTATATCTGTGTGGAAACTGAGTTTCAAATTGGCATTCAAACTAGCAAAGTATCTATAATCATTTGTCACAGCTACCATGTGTTCTTTTGATCTCCTACTTTTTTCATGCTACCCTAAAACATTTCCAAACCTACGTTTCATTTTAATCACCATAATTATAATTTTATCCCTTTTCAGTGGATCATATTTTAAAAATAAGAGGAATGTGAGCCAGAGGTTAAGTTTTTTTTTCAGGAACTAAAGGATGCAGAGACCTAGAAAATGTTTCCATTCCTCTGCTTCTGACTTCCCACAAAAGCCTTGGGCCAGGCCTATATTAAATATTATCCTCTCTGTTGTTCTCTATATCATTCCTGATGATGCCCATGATTTTGTTAGCTTTATTTTCTGCCATTACAGTCTGATTTCAGAGCATTGCCTCTGTTGGGTCCAAAATCACATTCACCAGTGGCAGCTGCCAGATCTGATTTCATCATCACCTGGGTGTTTTTCAGCAATTTTTAGTGTTTTCCCTAATTGCATTGATTTTTGTTTATTCATGCTGAAGTTTAGTTGAAAAAGTCTAGACTCATTCATAGAATGAAAGCTTACATTGATCACTCCTTTTGTGAAAGTGGTGATAGCAATGCTGAAATTACTGTTGTTTCACTGTGGCTCTTTTTAATGGTAGGTTACACACACATTGGTCACCACTTCTGCAGTTTCACATTTGATGGTTTGTCAGATATCTCAGGTAGATGCTGTGCAGCCATGATGACTTACTATCTAAATTTTTGATCAAATTTTTTCTATATATTTCAGATCAATCTAACTTCTCTGACCTATCTTATAGGAAGGGTATGACAGCTATGGGAATATACATAACAAAAGACCAATCCAAAGAACCTACAGAACCTTTCTTCTATGGCATATTGATCTCCAACTGTCATTTTTACAGTACGGCAATTAGAATTATTACTTGTAAGCTATTATGAACTACTGTCCTATTAAAATTGATATTCCCTTTCAAAAAAATGAAAATCACTGAGGTCTGGTTTTTTCAGGTTTGTTTGCCCTTTTATTTTCTTTTTTTTTAATTCCTAATTTTCTAAAATTTAGTTCTTTGAACATATTTGAGAGCTTCAACATTTGAAAGCAGGATCCTATTGCCACCCCTGTATCCATTAGCCATCCACATTCATCTCCTTTTGAATGATACTTTATGAAGATGCTTACACTAATCTTCAAAAAATGCCCAGAAAAAAAGGTTTTCAGAGCTGAAGACTGTACAAATATTGCAGTAATTCAAAGAACAACAATTTTAATGGCTACTATAATTTCTTTGCCACTGTGAATTAATTACAAATTATTATTTAATTACAATGCAATGTACTGACTGGAAAAAAGAAAAAAAGGTGTTTTTCTGTGAGAACTCTGATTGTAGTTAACTCTTATTGATAGAGTTCTTTCAAAACTGATGTATATATATGTACTTCAAAACCTGATATTTGCCTTTTTGTCTTCTTTTCTTTTTTTTTTATTCCCTGACAGTTCTTCTATGGAACTGTAGAAAGTTAAGCTGTTTGATTAAGCAACTGCTTCCATTATCATAACAAGTATATACTTCACTACAGTCAAGGTGGTAAGTGGAATAACACTGGCCAAGCCATTCCTCTCTTTGTGCCTCACCCTTCCCATCTCTAAAAGACATCAAAATTACTGTTTTTCTCCATAGAGCATACAGATACTAACTAATGGAATCTGTCAGTACTGGATAGAATATAATTTAATTCCTTAGCATAAAAAGCAGCAAAAATAACACTTTTTAACCACAGCAGATATACTGGGACAGGTTTTATGTATACTTTTTGTTTCTCTGTAAATGATTGAGGGGAATTTGGCATTGTCTTTGTTAGAAAGAAAAGAAGCTAGGATTGGTGGGAACTTTACTACAAGGAATAACTATGAATTCTAAGGGTGGAGTTAGAATAGTAGCAAATCATTTTCTGATGGGCAGTGCACTTTTATTTGTCCAAGCAACTGGGAATTAATATTGATTTGAATCATTCTATCATTTCTAGCACTCAGATGAGGCTTTGTGCAAGTGTAGCTTAGACTTATAGGCCAATCTCTCTTGTTCTGGCTACAGATATGAAAGGTTTCATAAAATGTTGGAAGACAGACATCAAATAAAAGAGAAATAGAAAACTGTATTTCAACTAGGGAAAGGTGAATTGAATGTATATTCTATTTAGGGTATGGTTCACTTCATTATGTCAGAAAAACTGACTTCCTCCTGTCAAGTTCTCTGTTTCATAAAGGACAGATAGCAGTCTGGCCTGATACTGCAGTGCAGCATACTGGGCAGAGTGTCTTGGTTGTACTCCCATAGCATGACAGGATATAACTCCATCTACCTATATGGAGTTATTCTTCTTGCCAGAGCAGCAGATACAGTTCAGTGAGTTTGGGTGTTACCAGTTTGACTTCCATTTGGCTGTTTCACACACTGGATGGACTGTCAAATCATCAGTATTCGGTAGAATGTTTGTATTTGAAAATGAGTCATTTTAAGCAGAGCTGGAAAGGTGAACTGTGATGAACAATGAAGTAGCTAGTCTTCTGTGGTCCTCAGTTTAGGACCTGTTATACTGGGTAAGAAAGTAAGTGTCAAAAATAGCTTAGCACACACATTGAACAGCCTACATGTTAACCCCATGGTTCAGTTGCCTTATTTTAAGCAATCCTTCCAGATTTCCTTTTAAGCAATCCTTTAAGAATCCTTCCAGATTTTTGGAGTTCAATCTGCTCATAATATTCCAGCCTCCTCAAAGTTATTCATGAACAGTCCTCTTATTGCATCTTTGTTTCCACAAATATGATATTGATATACATTTGTTGGGAAATGTGTGGTATTGCATGTACATCTCACACAGATGGCAAAGGAAGAATCCAAACAAATATAGATACTGTCTGATTTGCAATGTTTGAACTAAGTGTACACAGAGTTTATAATCTCTTTGGAGAAATAGGGACCCTGACACAAAGAGGGATCTCAGTTTTTCCTAAGAAAAGCTCTCACTGTCTCAGCTTAAGGGCATGAATCCAGATCTTAACTAAGTCACTTTGCTTAAAACCTACTTAATGCTACGCATCCCTTTTTTGTCAAATAAGAAAAGCATCTCTAAAGGATAATTCACACTGTAGGTAGACTGATTCACTAGTAGTGTTTCTGATTACAGAAGGAACCTGGAGTGATTAGATTACATATAAACTATATAAGAACATGCAAGTATGTGGATTAAAATTACTTCTTTGACCTTATTATATAGAGAATTATTTGGATTAGGAAAACAACCAACCAACCAACCAACCACAAAAAAACCCCAACCAAACAATAAAAACAAACAAACAAAAAATACCCAACCAAACAACAAACCAAACAAGCCACATCCCCCCCCCCCCTAAAAAAAAACCCCAAAACTCTTAATTTTTAGGGCATAAATTAAAAAAAGCGACATAAATTTTGGCAATTTGAGCACAAATTCCTAAAACAAAGTTATTTTCCTACTCCCCCTTTAAAAATTATGGAAATTTATTACTTTCTTAGTTAGTTTCTTAATAGTTCCACTTTTTTATAAATTTTTTTTTTTTTTTCTTATGGTCTGCAGTGCAAATAACATTCAGTGTAAAGGAAGAGAGACACTGGTGAGATAATATTAGAGGTGAATATGGATGTTTTAAGGACTGATCTGAAATCTTCAATTTTCTTTTTTGAAAGAACAAGTTTTCACTGTTTAAAATACTTTGATGTTTTCTGTGAATATTGTGAATTTAAGTAGAATTTAACTACACAGTCTTGTCCTGAACGTAGAATTTAAGCAATAAGGAGGCAGATGCTGTTTCCCAGTTGATAGCTGAAATAGTAGAATGTTTAGAAAGTAACCAAAATGTTTTCTAAATGGTGTTCCTCTAGAGAGCTTAGAGCCTTTTATGAACTTAAGACTTAATGTCCCTGAGCTATGTGCTCCCTGTACAGCCCTGGGTAGACAAATATGGCTATTCTTTGAAAGAATAGTAGGGCAGGGGTGAATGAGCAGACTAGCTGCATTTGTATTTTGTTTTCAAGGTTAGTTGGTAGAATCCTTGACTTTTTTTTTGTAGTGGTCTAATTAGGCACTGAGAAAGGCTGCAACTTTCTGGATGGGATTTGTTTCTTTTAACGTTAGGGACCTATAATGAAAAGTTTACACGTATGCAGTACCATTAAATTTTTCTGGAGATCAAGGGCTTATTTCAGTTACCTTCACTTAAGTGTCTAGTCTCATTGAGATATTCTAAAGTATCCAAGATACATCAAAGGAGCTGGGATTTGTAACTCTTGAGTGTCTGGGGAAAATTTGGCCTTCTGCACTAATAGCCTGCATTGGATATAGATGGCAAGGTTTTGGCAGTGAAGCTGACAGAGTGGTCTCTGTGAAGAAAGGCTGGGCCTGCACTATGCCAGACACAGCTTGTTCCAGCTGGGTGTAATGAACCCACCACAGGGCACAGCTGACCTCCTCAGGTGACTTGGCACCTCTGGACTAATCAGAAGAATATGTAGCCCTTTTACCTGTCATGGTAATTGGTAAGCAATATCCCTGTCTTTATCTCAAGACATGAGATTTTTCATTCTTGTTCTTGATATTTTTTTCCCCCCTCTCCCTATATTCCAGTGATGCAGTTGAGTTACCAGGTGAATAGTAACCCAGCACACAGCTGGGCACAGAAGCAGGACTTGCTTCAAAAAAAACCCAGGAGATGCTTCAAAAGTTGCTAGGTGCCCATGGTGAACCAAATTAATAGTTTAGTTGTTACAATTAGTGGTCTCTAAAGATTTGTTCAGATTACTGAATGATACCTTCTTTAGACTAGGATTATTTTAGAGTCCTATGTTCAGGCAGCCTTATCAGATCATTATATATCCTGTATAAGCCTAAAATTAGCTGAACTAAATCCTATCCTCCGTGTGATTTAATATAGTAATACATGTCATTCTTATTACAGTGTAATATGCTTGATTTCAGTCAGTTAGGTATTCTGGAATAAAATATTATCCGTTTCTGCTTTAAACTTGTCCTCTTTGTATTAGTTAACTTGATTATCAATTACACCCAATTGTGAAGATCAGAGAGAAAAAGATTAACTTTATATCCTATTAGGATGGTTGTCCTATAGTATATCTGTGTTTAAATCTACTGGGATAAGGAAGTGAAATGACAGATTTCTATTTCCCAAGAATATTCTGTATATAATTACCTAAAATGAATAAAATATTTGCTATTTTTTTCATGATAAATTATAGCCAAAGGTTTGATGTCTGGGTGTAAGAGAATATTTTTGTTGGTAGTCTCAAAAGGTTTATGTACAACTTTTATATCACCTTGATTTTCCCCTTCTTCCCATTTTGCTTACGCAACTCTTTACAAAGTAACTGTTTCTGTGAATTCCTTCTTTGCTGTCTCATCTGAAGACTAAAGGACGCTGTACAGTCATTTCTTTTTGCATTGTCTGCTGCTTCTAGTGTGTTTACAGCTATTACATAAGCAAGAGAAGTCAGCTATTTAGCCTTGTAAATGCTGGTAGAGTAGCAGTCCTCAAAGACTCTAGGACAGGAAGTTGGTTCCAGAAGAATCTTCTGGACAGAACAGACAAGAAGGATCCTCTTTATTCTCACTGCTTATTAAATTATCATAGCATCAGGAGTTCACAGTGCATAAAGAATCATTTTCCTCGTTCTATTTAGTATCATTACGGTTCTTCTCATACTTAGATGCCAAAATTCAGTATTAAAAATTAAAAACCATTTTTGTATTCCTATGATAAGATATAGAAATATATTATTACTTTTTTCATGGTCATCAGAGAGAGTTCAGAAGTAAAAGCAAGTCTCTGACTTGTTGAGATTAATGTCCAGTAATCTCTCTCACAACACTCTTCCTTTCAACATCGTCCTACAGTATACAACAACCAAGAGTGTGGAACATATAATTAAAAATCTTTTCATGTTTTCCATTTAAACATTGTTGATATACCTTTTTGCATTTTTGTTTGCACAGTCTGTCACGTACTTTTTTCCCTACACAGCACTTTCTTTCTAGGTATACCATATTCAGTTTACAATCTGTCGAACATTTGGATTCAGCTGTAAATGTTGGCATTCTTGCCAAGCAGTCATATGTTTTTCTTCATTGTATTTCAAAGGTTAGATTCTTTTGCATGGTCTAACTTTGGAGAGAATGTATGTTATTTAATTGATTTCTGGAAACACTGTTGATGTCAACAAATATAATGATATTGAAGAATTATTAAAGCTTGCCAAGCAGATAAGTACATGTCAAATCTAATGCTAAAAAAGATTGTTTCCTGTCTAGCTTCACACAAATCAGAATTACAGAATCTTCAGAAGAACAATATTAATAAAAGTCTCCAATAAAACAACAACAAATTAAATACTTAAATTAGTTAAATAAATTCATTAAATACTTTTTTACATAGGGAGAATGGTGACCTTAATTTTCTGTCCTAGTAACCTACCTCATCAGTTTTCTTCTCGTCTACAGTGTTTTTCTCTGTTGGGAGCAAATTATGGTCTTAATACTATATAATGTTAGAGAGAAATAAACTTACTTTTTCAGTAAGCTAAAAAGTTGTCTTTAATTCAGTTCAATAATTGTTCATGTTTTCAGTTAAGCTTTACTCCAGTAGAATATTAATAAAAAGTTCAATGGGGCCCACCAATTAAAACACATTAAAATACATTTGTGTATTTTGTTTGTTTGTTTGTTTGTTTTCCAATAGCAACTTAATCTCTGCTTCTTTGTGTGTCCCCCCCATGTAGCTAATAGCTTTTGAAAATTTGCACACAAGTAACTTTGATCATTTCAGTTGATATTGCTATGCAGTACAGTCTTTTAAACTTTGTGTATAACATCTGAATTTGACAGAGATGTAGAAGTCTCAAAAATTATTAAATTCCTGCAAAATTCATTAAAATTAATTTGGGCTAGATGAGAGTCCCATTCAATATCCCAGATATGCATTCTATGAGTATATCCAGTTAAATAATAGAGAAAACACAAGGGAAATAGCAATTTTAGTCAGGTTGCCTACAAAGCAAGGCTCATGTAATGACTCTCTGTGAGTGCAAGTATCTCATTCTTCACCATAAGTTTCAGATTCACTAACTGATTTCGATCTAAAGTGGCAGAACAATTGAAGTCTCTGAGATATCTGTTTCAAGAAGTTTTATAGTAGGTAGCTATATACATGAGGAAAAAAACCTTAACTTGTGATCTTTCTGGTTTCACAGTTGAACACAGTAGCCTGCACATCTCTTGACAGAACACACTGCAGAGATTGTGGGTCTATGCAAGCCTAACAGTGAATTATAATGTAATTCTGTTAAGAAGTCAATCAGACAAGAGACACAAACACATAGCAAACTAGCCTTCAATAGTTCCAGATCAAAAAGTGATTTGTTATGATATTAAACAAAACATTTTTAAAGCATTCACTACACTTTTAATAAAAGGATATTTATTTTCTCATGGAGTAATCAACATGTTAAAGCTATTGTAGATACTATTCCTTTCCAATTTAATTTTTTAAAATACAGAATTTTCTTTATTAAATTTTGAGACTCACATGTCTCAGACAAAACATCTTCCCCGTTATTTATCTCAGTGCCTAACATCAGCTGGAATGACACTTGGGTGAAATTCTGGGCACTTCATAGGGTATGAAGTCTCCATGCCTATGGGTTTGGATTCATAGAGTCATAGAACATCTCAAATTGGAAGGGATCCATAAGGATCATTGACTCCATCTTCTTTTTCCTTATAGGACTATCTAAAACTAAAGTGTAATACCAGAATAACACCTGCACTTTTAGTTAGAGGAGGACAAATAGGACCAAGAAGAGAGTTAAATAAACTGTGTGGAAAATTTGAGCCCGTATTTTATCTAGTAAGCAGGTGGGTTTGAAATCCTGCTATGAGATGTGGGAACAGGTAATTTTGGCCTCAGAAGTGGTGAAAAGCCCTCAGAGTCCACATAAGTGACTGAAGACTTATTGACCAAATTGAATCCTGGAACAAAGATCTACCTTTAAAGATCATGTTGCCCAGGAAGGCTGTGGAGTTTTAATTCTTGGAGATATTCAAAAGCTGTCTTGACATGGTCCTGGACACCTGGCTTTAAGTGGCCCTGATTGAACAGGGATGTTAGACTAGAGGACCTTCAGAAATCTAGTCCAACCTCAAACATTTAATGATTCTGTGAACATAGGCCAAGTACTAGTTATATGAGCTTCTCTCCATCCCATCTCCCCATTTTGTCTGATTAGTCACTCTGAATTATCTCTTAAAATTCAGTGAGCTTTATTTATTTTAATCATTAGAAGCATATTGAAATGTTTGAATATTGCTGCATGCCAAAGACATCACTGCTATGTTGACCAATGCTTTATTTTTCTGAGCTAACCTTATGAATTTAAGCTCAGTATTTTAAAATTATATCTGTCAATATATTTCACCTCATTTATAAATTATATTTAACTAGATAAGTTGTTATTTCAACTTTATTTCCCTCAGGTCTTTAGAACTTTTGTATAGTCTTCTTAGCTTTAACTGATCTATATGTCTGTGATCAATTTTAAAATTTTATCACTTGTCTAGTTACTCTGTTTATTCCATTTGCTTTTCTATCTCTTGATCATTTTCTGTATTACAACTGTACATTATGTCTTGTTACATAAATGGCTTTCCTACTAACAACTTTTGTAGGAAAAAAAAGATAAAGAGACATTTATAAAAATCAGTCCTCTGATCTAATGCTTCATGTGGTGTTCTGTTATTTTTATCTTCTTTTTTCTATAACTTTGTTCCCAAACACTTCAGTGACTTAATGATGTTTTGCAGTTTAAACAACAATAACAGTTTTCTTTGATTTGCTTAATTTAAAATGTTATTTACTATTATATTGTATTTCTGCTGTATATATTTAGAAACTGAATGTGTTTGTATATTAAATAATAATACATTTTCCTCATTATTTTTTCAGTTCATGGCCAGTTTCATTTAACTTTCATAAAAACCTCTGTGATATCAAGTACATTCAAGAATATCTGCAATTGTTGCCACCAATATGGCAATATAAAAAAGTGAGTGAGAAATTAGGTCAATGCTGATATCACCAAAGTATCTACACCTTACAAAATAACATTTTTTGGTCAAATGACTGGAGAATCTAACTTTAATGTCAGGTTCAGAATGTTCCTTTTCTCTGACTAATGGAATCATGGATCATGATTTCTGTTTTTCATTATTAATTCAGTTCTGATTAAAGCCATTTACAGTGAATAAATCTAAGCTAAACTAGCAGCATTTAATGGGCACTAGAAACACAACAAGGCTGCCAGTCAAATAGCAATCTTTTGTTAAAATGTTCTATGTAAAACCCTGTCCAGAATATACTTTTTTCAAACAATATTTAGAATTTACCCAAGCATACACACACAAACACAATGCTAAGAAAGTCTTAGTACTCATATAAGATACTGGGTTTCACACCATAAATTACTTTTCTTTAGGAAATCCCAAAATAGAATAAATAGATAAATAAATTTTTAAAGATATTGTCTTGCTTTTACACTGTGTATCTAGTTAACAATAATGACCCAGACCTGTGCTACATTCAGGGTCAAATTCACTTGCAATTGCTGTTCTTTCACATACAAGTAAAGGTGTACTTCTCTTTTGACAATGATTTTTCAAATGACAGTAAGTATCTTTTTGTGAGTGATTCTTTCGCAGTTTCCTGACAAATCTCTTATAAGTAATAAGCTCACTAAATGGAAAGGATTAAGAATGCAGTCCAACATTCATGTGTAAAAGATATTCTTACATTAATGAAGCTTAATCATATTTTATTTTACTAAGACTTTTTGAATGCACTGGTTGTTTTCTATGCCTATATTAAAGTCTACCAAGTAAAGGTTTGAGAGGAGGGTATATTACTTGGTGCCTGGAGTCTTATCCTCTTAAGAACGAAGAAAACATGAGGGCTGAAAACACTGTAAAATGTGCCATTAAGATGATAGAAGTCAAGCCATATTCAGTTATTTTTTTCATATCTCAAAAGATTTCACCTAGCACTTCATGAGTTGCTACTGCAATCCTGTGATTTTCTGGAGATCATGAAAACTAGAATTTGTTAGTACATTTCCAAAACTGACAATGAAATTTTATTCCATTAATTTGAATGCCACATACAAAACTATCTCTGAAGAGACAACAAGATTGTCAGTCACGTGAATATATGAGTTAATACATCCACAAGAATAATTGCTATTTTGCAGTTTACAAAGAAGGCACTAGAACAAAGGTATAGCCTTTCAGGTGGGTTTAGTGCCTCCCTCTTCTTCTGAAGAGCTGGAAGCTTACTAACACTGCTCAACACAGCCATGCACAGTGAGGAAGGGGAAATGTTCAATCTGAGAATGCTTGTGGCTATCTTGAATATAATAGCAATGCAGAAGAACAAGGGATACAAGACTGCTGCTTCCCTGAGGCTGCAGAAGAACTTTTAGATTACCTCTGCTCTTGTTCTGAGGAGTTTTCACCTATTTCTTGGTGTTTGCCAAGTACCCAGAGGAGCTAATGAATTTGAGAATGGGAATAACCCAGCTTCTTCAATTACTCTAGTCTGCTGAGGTCTTGTAATATGTAGCCGTATATCTGCCTATATATAGGGCTTTTAGATGTCTTAATTTCTTCCAGAGTATTTGTCTTCGAAAGTCACTTCCACCTGCAGAAACATAGTGTCCTTTATCTTTTAAATATGTCTTTTATTTCTACTCTCAATCTCTGACCATTCAATATCATCCATAATGCCTTTTCTTCCCAATCTATAATATATTTTTCTTAAATTGGGCACACTGTGCTTAAAATTTCAGTTCAAAATGATCTATTTAGGTATTAACGCTGTATTTAAGCACTTTTCTAGTGCTGGATAATTGATGCCTTAAGTTTCTACTGCCTTTTTACTAGTGGCTTCATAGGGTTCATTTGAAGGTAAAACACCATCCGTGAGAGGTAACTGGGGGTGTGTTGGCTGAGAGCTGAACCTGATGTAATTCACAAAATCTATTGTTCTCAAATTTTTAATACATTTCCAGGGAGTTCTGCCAGGGTAACCAATATGTGGTCTTATCATAGGTGCTAAGAAGTACAGCTTTATGTTGTGTTAAAATTTCCACAGGTAAAAAGAACATATAATTCATGGATTAACGACCATTTCTTATTTAAGGACATGCTAAGAGTTACAGTTTACACATACTGTGACCACAGGAAACAAACAGGAAAATATTAATCCTTTAAAATAATTAGTAACAGGATATATCATTACATCTGTTGTATATGGTGCTGAAAGTCTGTTTAGGGTGCATATATAATGCATTTTAGGTTAGATTAATATTCTGTAACTATAAACAATTAAACACTTTTATAACATAGGAATTACTACATCACTGTATAAATTATTATTAAAAATGCTTTAAAGTTACCTCAGGGACTACAATCTTTCTCTATTAATTACAGAAGTGTTACGCAGTTTGAGTGTTCTCTGCTACATTCTGCAGACAGTAAGTACATCTCCTGATAATACTCCAAGAGAAAAATTTGTCTCTCTGGAAGTGATACAATTCTCCAAACTTAGACATAGAGTTTCTTTTCAGAGCTTTATACTATCTGAAACTTCTATGTCAGGTTGCTAACTATGAGGCACACCCCCTGATGTTCTGAGTGGCAGACATGGTACAAGCTGGATGTTCTGGGGCACCTAAAATAACCTTTTATCTGCTGGTGAAACTTAATTCAACTGAGACATCCATAGGCTTTCCTCTGTAGTAATCAGGCTAATTACACTCTGTTCTTCAGGCTGTGCTGGTGACTCCATCCATCCAAAGAGACAGTCTAGCCTGAAATGTTGGTGTTTTACCAGTTTTAAAAATAATTATTTTTAGAAACGTGACTTTTTAACACTCTAGAAATTCTGTTGGACTACTACAAAAAGAATATCCAATAGGAATAAGAGGAGATTATTTTATTGATTTACTAATTTAAGATATATCTCACTGTCCATCTGGACACAGTCAAATAAGTTTTATTGCTTTTAATTTACCAGTGAGGGTTCTTAAATATTTTTTGGTTGGTTGGTTGTTTTTTGTTTGTTTACTAGTTTTTTTTGTTTGTGTTTGGTTTTGTTTTTCTTTTAATTTACTACTGACCCTCTGCATAACCTCACTCTGAGAAGAATTACATGACATAATGACAAAATGCCTGTTTCCATTATGCACTCTTGCCACCCTGACTATCAGACCAGCTGCACTAACAAATCCTTGGTGGAAAAAAAATAATTCTCCCAAATGCAAGCCCTCACCTCCTATTGCTCTACCTTAGTGTTGACTTGTTTGTTTGTTTGTTTGTTTGTTTTAGTGTCACTGGAACGGTAGATGGTGGATGGCAAAACAGAGGGACCATAAGAAATATTCTTCTCCCAGCTCCTCTCAGAGGAAACACATAGAAAAATCTAAAAGTATTCTTTTAATTTACAATTTACTTACTGCTCATGCTCAGAAGTAGGCATAAAGAGCACATTTAATTGAGTGGAAATATTAATTTGTTAAAATTAGCCAAGTCTGGTTCAGTTTTCAAATTTGAACTGATCTCTTTCAATACTTGGAACAGTGGAAATCCACTGGTGTATTCAATGTTTTAACAGCCATTTTTAATAGTTATTAAATTCCATAATTTAAACATATTCTATCTTGAAATGCTGTTCAGGTCCCCTAAATTGACTTTTTCTTACTGAGACTACTAACAACATTAAAATCACATCACAAAAATTGAGATGAGGCAGAAAAATTGGCTAACAGCAAATGTAACAAAGATTAAATGCTCAGAAATATTTTCCTTTTGATTTTCTGTTACTATGCATGTACATGCAGTAGGCATATAAAATCAGGTTTCCTCATCTCTCTCCCCCTTTTTTGGCTGAGAAACAGCAGTAAGGGAGATATGGGAAACTAAGCAGATGCTGAATTCTGCAGCATCTATCATGGGCTTTTTACTAAGTCTGGCGAAAGCATCAAATGCGAATTGTAGAGAATTTGCACTACATACTCACACAGGATAGGCAACCAGGATTGTGTGGCCAATTTTTCAGTAACTCCTCAAGTCATTTCCTTACAATAATAATGAGACATTTGATAGAAGGAAGAAGGAGAAAGAAGTAGACTGATTCATAAAACTTACTCAGACACAAGAGTTCCACAATTTTGGAAATAAAGTTGCTGTGTAGTCTTTCTAAGCAGGTCTGTTTGTTCTGTTATTGTGAAATATTTCAGTAATTTTACAGAAATTGTACTCTCTGAGGTAAGTAAATTTCATTTTCCCATTTTAGATTATGTATGTTTTGCTTCTTTTGAATGTTGTATGGAAGTATTTTTGCTACAACCTTTTCACAGATTTTTTTCCTGTCTACTCTATTCTACTGTACTCTCAGGAAATTTCCCTGATTTTGCTCTCTAGCTGACAAATACAGAAAGGTGAATATTTTAGAGTCACATTTTCCACAGTGTTTTAGCTTAGATAAAAGTTTTTTCATTGTGCCATCACAGAGCATTCTTTTAATAAAAAATTGGCTTCCTTAAACATTTTAGTCATAACCTGAACATTGAAAAGCTGAGGGCAGCCTTCTCTGAAACCTTTACCAAGATCAAAGGATTAAAAGGTCAACGAAAAATCTTACGTGGGGAAAATTAAACCTTCATTATGATAGAAAAGAGTTATGGTTAGTAACTGTATGAATGCAATGAATCCATTGCATTTGGAGTGGCAATTATGAAACCATTGAGCTAATGCTGAAAGTGTGGTATTTTGTAGTGTTTTTCTTATGTTTCTTAAATCAAAGAATGTTTTGGATTAGATGGTCCACACTATCTGCAGGAGGCACAGACATCTTCCAACAGAACAGGTTGCTTAAAGACCCATTGAACACTTCCAGGAGTTGGGCCATTCTCAACTTCTCCCGGTCACCTCTAGGCAATCTAACTTGAAACTACTATCTTTCAGTTAAAAACCATTAGTCCTTGCTATATTACTACAGGCGTTGGTAAAAAATCTCCATCTTTCCTATGAGCTCCCTTTAAATATTGAAGGGCTGCAATAAGGTGTCTCCAGAGCCTTCTCTTCTTCAGGCTGAACAAACCCAATTCTCTCATCCTTTCTTCATAGGAGAGATGTTCCATCCCTATTATCACTTTTGTGGTCTTCATCTGGACCTCTAACAAGTCCACGTCTTTCTTGTTCTGGGGGCCCAAAGGTGAATGCAGAACTCCAGATGGGGTCTTAAAAGAACAGAATAAAAGGAGAAACAACTTCTTTGAACTGCTGGGCATGCCTCCTTTAATGCAGCCCAGGACACAATTTGCTTTCTGGGCTGAATGTGCACATTACTGGCTCATGTCCAAATTTTCATGCACCAGTATCCCCAAGTTCCTTCTCTGTAGGGCTGTTCTCAATCCATTTACCCTCCCCAATCTGTACTGACAATCATGACTGTCCAGGTGCACATGATCTTGTTTAATTTCATGAGGTTTTCATGGGCCCACTCCTCAAGCCTATCATGGTCCCTCTGGATGGCAACCCTTCCTTCCAGCTAATCAACTTCACCACTGAGCTTGGTGGTGTCTGCAAACTTGCTGATGGTGTACTCAATCCCCCTTTCTATGTCAGTAATGAAGGTGTTACATAACATTTGTCTGAGTATGGACCCTTGAAAGACACCACTTTTTAATGGCTTCCAATTGGACATTGAGTCATTGACTTGTAACTCTATGGATGCAGTCATCCAGTCAGTTCCTTATCTAGGAAGGGCACTTTAGTCAGGCATGATTTGCCCTTTGTGAAGCTATGTCATCTGTCTCTAATAAAGTGTTATAAAATGTTGTAAATGTTTTAAAATATAAAATGTTTCCAAGACCCTGTATGAATTGTAGCTATTACATACGTTATTGCATCTGAATAAAGAAATAAGAAATGCAGACCTCACACTAAGAGAAAATTAGAATATGATTTCCTTTCATGATCAATGAAAAAGAAGGAATGTCAAAACTGAGCACCTGTTACAAGATGTAGGAGTAGAGCCCAGATAAATGAAAACTGCTTGATAATGTGAGAAGCTGTGGTGAGTTGGCCTTGGCTGGCTGTCAGGTGCCCACCAAGCTGCCCCCTTCTAAACTGGACAGGGTGAAGAAAATTCAACAAAAGGCTTATGGGTTAAGATAAGGACAATCTCTGCTCCAGTACCTGGAGCACCTCCTTGCCTTCCTTCTTCATTCATCTTGGTGCCTACAGAATTGTTTCTCTCAACATACTCTCTTTCCTCTCTCTCAGCTGCTGTTGCACAGTTTGTTTTTTTCCCCCTTCTTAAATACATTAATGCAGAGGCACTACCACCATTGCTGAGTGGCTCACCTTTGGCCAGTGTTGAGTCTACCTCAGAACTGGTTGGAACTGGTTGAGTTCCTGGCACCTTCTCACAGAAGCCACCCCTATAGCCCTCCCACTACCAAAACCTTGCTGCATAAACCCAATGCAGAAGGAAATCATTCAGTCTGTATCTGAATTTTATTCAGGGTGGCTGTAAAGATAAGAAAACTCACATTAGTAAATTTAATCTTCTTTAACAGCAAAATAAGAGGTTTTCATACCTCTGTCTCCTGGAGGTTGTGGTTTGTTTATTTTTCTTCAAAAACATGAATATTCGTTCAGACAAAACTTTTTTCCCCAACCCATTCTTAAAAAATAAAAGAAACCCACAAAACTTTTTAAACATTTTTCTGGGAGAGGCAGATCAGTGTTCTTTGATACAGCAGTCTCCGTATTTCTGTGACTATTTCAGCTCCTGTTTTTGAAACATGCAGGGAACCAAAATGCAGCTGTTATTATTTCTACAACAGAGCTGTATCAGCAACAGGGGATGACCTAACTCCAGGTGACCACCAAGGATAAAATTCTTATTTATGCAGTGTGGGTGATGGGGTAACAAAAATATGGCACTGAAGGGGGACACTGAAGTGTTTGATCATGTATAAGCATTAATGCTATTTGAAAACTGAGGTTAGATCTATTTGTCAGTCTTCACTTCTTCATCTGAAATCCAGAAATCAGCCCAGGGAGAGCATGAATTTAGGAGCTTAAATATAGTCTGGGGCTTTCAAAATTTCTATTGCTAGTTTGTTGGCAGATGCTGGGGGTTTTTTTGAGAACACAATCAGTCAGACATTTTATAATGATCCTTATATCATGACTGAATATTACCTGGACTGTGCAGCTCCAGCTTTTATACTGTTATTTATACCACAGTTTTTCACTGATTTCCTGAGCCACAAAAATCTTTCAACTATAAATTGATTATTTCATTTAAATTGCATAAAATGCAGATGACAAGCAAAGCAAACAGTATTAAATCTTGTTAGTAGTAAAATCATAGTTATAGAATGATTTGGGTTAGAAGGGATCTTAAAGATCATCTAATTCCAACCCCCTGCCATGTGCAGGGATACCATCCACTAGATCAGGCTGCTCAAAGCCCCATCTGCCCTGGCCTTGAACAATTCCAGGATGTGGCATCCACAAGTTCTCTGGGCAACCTGTTCCAGTGCCTCACTACCCTCACAGTAAAGAATTTCTTCCTAATACCTAATCTACAATCTACCCTCTTTCAGTTTAAAGTCATTACCCCTTGTCCTATCACTACAAGCCCTTTTCAAAAGTCCCTCTCTAGCTTTCCTGTAGGCCCCCTTTCAGTACTAGAAGGCTGCTATAACATTTCCCCAGTACCCTCTCTTCTCCAGGCTGAACAACTCTTAACTCTCTCAAGCTGTCCTCAAAGGGAAAGTGCTCCAGCCCTTTCATGATTCTTTTTAGTCCTCCTCTCGACTACTTTCTACAGGTCCATGTCCTTCTTACTCTGGGGGCCTCTGAGCTGAACACAGTACTCCAGGTAGAGTCTCATGAGAGCACAGTAGAGGGGCAGAATAACCTCCCTCAGCATGCTGTCCCCACTTGTCTCAATGCAGCCCAGAATACAGTTGGCTTCCTATGCTGCAAGCGCACATTGCTGGTTCATGTCCAGTTTTTCATCCACCAATACTCAAAAGTCCTTCTCTGCAGGGATGCTCTCAATGCACTCATTGCCCAGCCTGTACTGATACCAAGGGTTGCTCTGATCCAGGTGCAGGACCTTGCATCTGGCCTTATTGAACTTCATGAGGGCTGCACAGACCCACCTCTCAATCCTCTCAAGGTTCCTGTAGCAGTATGATGGCATCTCTTCCCTCCAGCATGTTGCACATACCACACAGCTTGGTGCTGCTGATGAACTTGATGAGGGTGCACTCCATCCTTCTGTCTATGTCTCTGACAAAAAATGCTAATCAGAGCTGGTCCCAATACTGATCCCTGAGGAATGCCACTTGTTACTGGTGTGCACTTGGATATTGAGCTGTTGACAAAAACTTTTTGATTGCAACCATCCAGACAATTCCTTATCTACCAAGTGGTCCATCAACCAAATCCATGTCTCTTCAATTTAGAGACCAGGATGCTATTTGGGACAATATTGAGTACTTTGTACACATTTGTGTAGATGACATCTGTTTCTGTTCCCTTATCCACCAATGCTGTAACCCCTTCATAGAAAGCCACCAGATTTGTCAGGCTGTTTGCCTTTAGTAAAGCCATGTTGAATGTCACCAATTACCTCATTATTTTCCATGTGCCCTGGTATAGTTTCCAGGAGGATCCACTCTGTGATCTTGCTGGGCACAGAGATGAGAATGGCCTGTAGTTCTCTGGATCTTCCTTTGTTCCTTTTTAAAAATGAGAGTTATGTTTCCCCTTTTATAGTTATGGGAACTTCACTGGAGCTTCTCAAATAGGATGTATAGTGGTGTAGCAACTTCATCTGCCAGATCCCTCAGGACGCGCATGAATTTATTTCTGTATCTTTTCTATAATGACTATATTTCTATATTTTTTCAGCTTAAGTGAATGACAAATGATTGAATTTCACAAAAATAAAGAATAATTTTGAGTTTCAGCAAATGTTACAGACTGATTGGCCTGTTTTATGTAGGCAAACAATAGAAATATATGAAGAAACTGCTGAAATAGTAACTTCTAAAAATTGACTTTATAAGAAATAGTAATTCTACAAATAATTTGAATTATTATATCAAGGGGTTATTTGGGAAAAATATATAATAAAGTATTTTTCAAAGATTTCTGTTTTAGTGAAATATATCAGCTGAAATAAATTAGGATATCTCTTCTCTTACAAAGATTTTATGCTAACTGTATCTGCCTTATTTACACCAATGTAGGCAAAGTTAGAATCAGAACTACTTTCTCAGTGATTATTTTTATCTTCTATTTTTATTCTAAGGAACAGTATTTTTTACACACTGAGAAGCTTTGCAGCATGCTTTTCACAATTTGACACAAGTGTTTTAAAAAAAGTCATTTTATAACACTTTGTATTTTACATCACTATTTGCAGAAATACAGGCAGTATTGACAATTTCTGCTTACCATGGCAGTATTCTGAGCTTCTGTCACTCAGCAAGATGGCCTGAAGTACTTTATATATGATCAACAAACTTCTGTAGAGTTTATTATGGTCTTTCTAGTATCAGTCACCCAAAAACCCTACCACAATACTAGCTAATTATTTTTTTTTTAAATCTCTTTTTTTATATCAGTCTTAAG
>JANHGN010011207.1:0-40867 GCA_024605025.1 Megaceryle maxima
TGGGATAGATAAGAGCCTTCGGTGTTTTGTTCAGTTTCCAGATAAAAAAAAATATGTTGTGTTTTATATTCCAAAGTCAAATCAGAAGGCTGCATTATTCAACTAGTTTTACAGCTCTAATAAAACCGACCAACCAAAACACAAACAAGCCCAAACAATATATATTTGTTATTATGTAGAGTTAAAAAACACAACAAAACTTTCTATATTTTTCAGAAAAAAAATCTCACTATGGAAAAAGGATTGTCATTACTTGTGAGATACCATGCGTTTCTACTGTGGAGTAGTATAACTGAATTGGTACAACATCTCTAGGTACAACTGTAAGATTGTAAGGAAAAACTCCCAGAAAAACACTATGGGTTAGGAGTTGCAAAAGATAATACATTCAGTATTAAACTGAAAAGATGGAAAACCACATGAAACACAAAAATGAAAATGCACAGTGATGACAGACACATTAAGATTGTTGGTCTCATGCAGTAATGTATGAAATTTGTTCAACATATATAGACAATGTGATCTATCATGTCTTAAGTATCATCAGTGAAATAACATTTCATCTTCGTGATTTATATTTTGGGTATCTAGTACAAAACTCTTTAAAGTGGTCTGGTTTCTTGGTTTTAAAATTGTTTACGATGATTCTTTTAAGAAATCATTCTTTGAGAGATTGTAATGGTCAGGTGTGAAAAAGCTAGTCAGAACTTGAGAATTTTAACTTGCTATTTCCATGAAGTTAGTGATTAGCAGAAAAAAAATTCATTAATGATTCAGTTGAGATCAATGAGGTCAACATGGAGATACTGTATTGCATCTTTCACTAATTGTCAGCAATTTACACCACATTTTCTTCCTTTTCAAAGTTAAAAAATATTTTTGATTAGTTTGTGTGTTTGTCCAATTTAATTATACCCTAGAAATGTGAATCACTTTTGCAGGCTGTCCAACTAACCAAAAGTGATGCACCTGGTGTGTCCACAAAGGTTTTCCAGTGAAAAGAAATTTTGCACTTGGTTACATCTCGCAGTTGTATTTTTCTGCACTTCCTGAATAAGGAAGAGTTTTAAACTTTCAGATCAGTTTAGTTGAAATTCATATGGCCAAACTACAAGAAGGTATAGGCTGCTGAGGATTTCTCTTCATTGCACTGTGGTGACACACACAAAAAAACCCCCTCTGTTCATGAAGTCAGAAACTTTCATTTGCTTGGAAGGCTCCCAGTGTGACTAGCAAATTGCAGATGAAGGTTTCCTTTGAGCTTTGTTCTCTAATCATTATAATCTACTCATGAATTCCTTGTCCTCTTCTTGATAGTAGTAGTACAAAGCTACAGTGAAGGTCAACAGGCAGTGCCAAGAAAACTTTGGAATTGATTTTGATAAATGTTACTGTTGCATTATATCCTTCTTATATTCCTCTCTAAAACCTACTGTGGGACCAGTTACAGTGATAAAAATCTATCTCAGGCATATTGTATGATTATCTTGCATTTTCTGTAGACTTTGCTGAGGAGAACTTATTCTTTGCCCTTGCCTGAAGTTGCAAGTCAAGCAGAGATGTCTTTGTTTAATTTTCTTCATGTGATCCTTCTCATACTGTTTTTACTTTTTTTTTTAATTATTATTTCATGTAAGAATTCTGATTTCTGATTTTTTTGTTAATTTTGATATAAACTTCAAAGAGGACATACACAGATGAGGCAGTGTCTACAATGGCTGTTGTTGAAAGCTTGCTAGATAGAGATTAACAATTTTCCTTTGTAAAATCTGATAACAGTGTAACTCCAGAATTACACTATATTAATCACCAGAAACATTTATATTCAGTATGACTTGTGTGTATTGTTTTATGTATGTTAAGGTTGTTAAAATATAGTAACTGATGGCTAAAAATACCCCTTTTTATTTCCTCTAAAAAGCATAAGTTTTTAATATGTATAGTTTTAAGTTTTGTGAAAAGTAAAGGGGTAGATATTTGAGAAAGAAGACTTATCTTGTATAGTACATATTATCTTATCACAGATCATAAAAAACACCTATAGTTCCCAATTTCAGATAACTTGAGACCCATATATATTACTTGAACTTTTGAAAAGTTATTTATGATAAGGCATAGGATTCTTAATCTTAAAGTAGAGTTTTGTTGCAAGATAGTGACGTCGTATGAATTCTGTCTACCGTGTTACAGTTTTTTCCTTGAACTACAAATACTTAAAGGAGCTCATGTCTTTTGTGTTTTTTCTCTATTTTAGACATAGAATATTTGGATGTGTTTGTATTTAAGGAATAACTGGCATTATGGTTGCATTTCAGTCATAAACTCTTTTCTCTTATGGCATGAATGTATAAAAACCAGTTCTTTAAAATGAAAAGCACATTTTATTATCCACGTGTGCTGTTGTTATCCTCTACCTGCTGTTGGAAAAAAGTTTGCTGTTGAAGTATTTCCTTTCTGTATATAATGGAAACATTTCAATAGTGGACAATTTGAAGTAGCATGAAAGAAAGTAGTAGTTTATTCAGCTGTAGTATCCTAGCAACTGAGAAATATCAGAATTTTAGGCTGACAGAAGAAAAAGCGGTGCTGCTTAAGACACTCATTATAGATTTTGAATGTCTTATATACTCCATCTGTTTGCTCTTTTTATTAGTTAAGTTGTTGCAAAGAAATCCTTATTTTCTTTGAATTGTGCACTAAGGGATACTATTGTTGGCATGAAAAAATGTTTTTCCTTTTTATAAATGGATATCTTTCTTCATTCTCAATTATACTTTCTTGTAAAGTATCCCCTCTTAAGCAAATGGAATTACTGAGAAAATAAGCATCAAGTCATGACAAGAGATATTTGTCTGTATCCTGAACTTTTCTTCATGACCAGTCATGAAGACTTTGAAAGAGAGGAAGGGTGAATCACTATTTTAGAATTACTTGAAATGGATCGAAATAGCCATCAGTAAGGGAAGGTATGATCTGGATTTTTAGACTGTGGTTCAGGGAAAATATTTCTCTTAGACTCAATAGCTGCTGGACCTTGGAGCTTCTTGTCTTTAGTTATTTGACTATTTTTGTTTTGTCAGGTGAGACAAAACAGAGTTCTAAAAGAAAAAAAAACAAACCTGTTCAGGCAGTCTGTTTTTTCAGTAAGCATCAATGAGTAATGTTTTCTTCGACTCTTATTCTTTTGATTACATTTAATAATAGAATGTTTAAATTTAATTCATTAAATTGCATCAATCTTAGAAAGATCCAGCAAAACACACAAACCATAAAAATAATCAGCAGTCCAAATATTTTCAATGCCTATTGGCAATTATGGTAAATATTTAGCTATAATGAAAATATAGCTATTATGATATTTATTTTTTTTAACATCAAAAACCTTAGCTTCCAGTTTGTGAAACAAAATATATACATAATTATCTCCCTGCTTTTAAAATTATTCCAAGGATAATCCGTATAGCATTGAACACAACTTTTGTATGGTCTAAACTCATATAAAGATACCTTGAAGGAAAGACTGTTTTCATAGCACATTACATAATAGACTAGGTGTGAAATTAGTTTTATGGTGAATGGACACCCTGAAGGTTGTTAGCCTTTTACTATGTACGGTTTCTCACATATAGCTACATTACATTTCAATAATGAATAATTCTTAAAGCATATGGAGATGTTCCTAAATACCTTTGGAGCTATTTACATACTGTTATATTAATGATAACTTAGAAATTTGTATGCTCTATTTACAAATATTAATGCATCAATTAAAAGATGAAAATTTGGTTTTGTAAATTTTACATTTGTGTCACTTCCATGGTTAGAATTTTTCAATGTCTGATGTATCATTTTAGTTACACTGAAAAGGGACTAAGAAGAGTTCTCTAGTGTTGTTCTAATGTTATGGGAACCTCATCAGAGCTGCTACAAAGCTTTTGAACATATCTTTACAAGCTTCTTAATCCAAATAGAAATTATTTTACTATATATGTTGTTCTGTAAAACTGACTTTAAGTTGTAGGCACACATAAGGAGCCACCTATGTACATCTTTAAGTTGTTTAACCTGATTATTCATGTATAAGGTAAAATGCCAATGAATGAGAAAAGAAAATTTGCCAAATTTGCTAATTGATAGGTTGTTTTTTTTTTTCCTGGAAAATTTATATTTGCTAGTATAGGACAATTTCCTTATAAATACATTCATTTCAGTCGAACTTTCTTAGCTTTAGCAGTATAAGCTTATAACAAATCCAGTATCTTAGTAATTGGAAATGAATGAGCTATGTAAGAGACATAAGATGATTTTTAATTCTCCACCTGATTCACATCTAGGTTTTAAACCATATGTCCTCCTGGCCTGTTATGCCACATTTTTGTGTACCTCTTCCATGTCTGATGTAACACCAGTAGAACTGCTATGTGGTCCATTAAAGCCTATAATAGAATGGATTCAGATTTCTTATATATATAAATAATACACATATGTGTGTGCATCTATATACTTTCCTAGTGTAGATGTCTGTGTGACTACAGCATCAGTTGTGCTGACAGGACACCCCAGAGAGTGAGATGGGCTGGCAAGGTGAGTGATGTTGCAGTTGGCACAGAAGCTGAAAGCAAGGCTTCTTAATCTAGTCCTTCCACCCTCAGTGTTTTTAAGCATCAGACCATTCTGTGATGGCACTTGAAATAGTCTGATACTGCTGTAATGGGAACACTTAAAATCTCAAATTCAACATCTAGATGATAATTTCTCATTGATTTCTGGTACGTATTTTAGCTCATTGACCTAGATTTATATCCAGATTCCAAGTGATGTCAATGCAAGTTCTCTCTGAAGAGTACACAGAGCGCATGTACTCAGCATTTTAGAATTTTTCAGTATAGATTGGTAGCTCGGCATTAAGTTTCCTTAGCAGTTGCAAAATAGGTCATAGATAATAACTACAAACCATAACCATTTCTATTTAGGCCATGTAATATCCTATTAAGGTGTTGGTTGAGTGGTTTCATGACATGTCTAATCTTTAATTGAAATATTTATTGTTAATTTGGGAGAATCTTTTGCTGTATAAGATACTTCCTATTCTTTCTGTAATTTCTTCATAGTGACATAAATCTGATTATAGGAAAGTCCTGCAGAAAGTCCTCTGGGGAAGACTGAAACAGTCAAAAGTAGCCCACTTCTCTACCTTGAGAAAAATTGTAAAAGGCAGTGCTGTCCAGAAAGCAGGAGTAGTTTGGGTTTGTACTCAGTCAGCCCATACCTTTTGACAGTCTTTGCTTCAAGGGATGTTGTCGAGGCTCTAGTGGAAATTAAAACTGACCCTGACCAGTGGAAGTCCTAAGAAAGGAAAGACAGATTTGTCTTTTCTATCTTGAGAACGATTTAGAATTGAGTTGCATTTTCACTTCCTTGTACGAATTGCATGAAAATTCACCCCGCAGTTGTAAATTTCTCAATTCAAACACCTAAAAAATTGATCTGAATGGAATTTCTTTTTTTATAAAGGGATTTCCATGGTATGTAAGGTACCCCAGTAAACTAGATGCATGTAAAAAATGTTATTCTTTATTAGCTTTTCATATGCTTTTTTTACAAGACCTGTTTTACCAATCTACATGTGGGGAAAAAACCCACCACAAACCAAATCAAAACACAGCTTTCCTAGGAATTTGGACAATTCTTTCTGTTGGAGTGTTTGTATATTACAAAGGATAATTTTTAAAAAATCACATTCCTACTTCTAAAATAAGTGAATATTAGCTATCTTTATAGAAAAATATTTGAAGAAAAAGTCTGCTTTGAGTAGTGCATTTGGAGGCACCATAGAATATACTATGTAAAGAGATGTGTTCCTGTAATTAAAAAGGTCTGATGACGTGGGGACAAGAGGTAGGGGAGATTATTTTCAACAGCAGTGTGCTTTTAGGAGTTGAAGTTGCTTTTTGAAGGTTTAAAATCCCTAATCAGAAACTTAAGAGGAAAAAAAAAAAGAGGAAATAAATCTCCTTTCAAGCTTTATTTAGAGAGGAAATAAAATGTTTGCAGAGATGTGAAGGTTATTTACGAAATATCTTTCAGAAAAAAAAAATTGTACAAATAAGAGTAATTAATTTGTAAGTAGCCTAGGAGATGTGGTAAGTGCATAACAAAAAGTTTTGTAATGTTGATCCCTTTGAGCAGCTGCAAAACTGTACTGGAATTTTAAGGTTGTCTTCCAAAAATGGTGCAAAGTGGGGGGAGAAATTGATATGGTCACTTTAGAGGGACTGGATAATCATTTTGCACTTTTGTGATGGTTCAGGATGGAGATGCCAATTGAGCTGCAGCTTCACCGTAATTCAGCACTGCTTACATAGAAGAGAGCAACTTTCCAGGCTATCTGCAAGGTTTTCTAAGTATAAATGTGGAGATAAGGACATGTGATTTTTCTAGCATAGGGTTTCTACTGACCTGTGTTTCCTGCAGCCTCATTTATTCAGGTGATATCATTGTTCTTCCTGTTTCATCTCCACATCAGGTTAAGAGTATTTGGAGACTCAGGCAGTCCAGTGTCTTTCTAGCAGAATGTAATTCCTCATAAGGAAACCTTACTAAAAACATGATTCTAATAAGAAAATCTGATTCTCTGTTTTCATATCATAATGTTGTTACATAAACATTTTAAGGGCAAGACTGATGTCTTTGTTTTTTGAAAAGAATAGTGATTGAAAAAAACCATGAAGGAGAAAATTCAGTGAGTTAATTTACTAAGTTTTGTTTTAAGTAACATGAAAACAACTAAATCACAGAAAATATTACAGAATTTAAAGTGTCATAGCATGATACCAAAGAAGTAAAAATCGGGTAAAGGAACACTAATAATAATCAGGGGCAAAATTAAACTAGAAAGATTTATACATAATTCAGTTTTCTAAAAACATTATACTAGAGATTAAGGTTAATAAATTTTCTTAGATAATTTATAGTATCTAATTTTAAAGTTCTAGTATGCTTAGGAAAAAAAAACAGCAAACAACAAAACAGAACAAATAATTCTTACCTTTCTTGGTAGTGTCTGATTTTGGACTTTCTCCTACCTAGATGTCCTTACCCTGTGAGATGCGATCTGCCTATGCAACTCTTTCTGCATACGTACCATTGCATGGTGAGGACTGAAATGCAATATTTTATTGTTGTGGCAGGAACTCTGCGTCTATCAAAAGATGTTACTTGCCAAATACGTGTAACTTAGACTACCAATTCTATCACAAGTAAGTCTACTCCAAGTTCTACTCTACTATTCTATGATTCTCTTACTGTCATTACTGCTATTCCGTAAGAAGTATACCAGGCCCAGCTAGACTTCAGGTGCATATGTGGCATTTGTTTTTGTGTCACTACAAAGTAAATGCTGTTACAGGTTGGATGTCCTGTTAACTAAGAACTAAAGGAAATGATATTTCTTGTTACTGCAGAGATTTCCACCTACTACTTATTTTTAAACTAATATGTTCTCAAGCTTATTTTGAATTACAAAATTCAAAGGATTCATGTGTGTCATAAAACTCTGATCCAGTGGCATGTTTCTGCTTCATTGCAAGCTGTATCAGTGGAAAGCCCTTCTTTCTCTTCACTAAGATAAAATATGCACTATTGCGTACAGTTAGGACCTTATTTCTGAAAGACTGGAATTACAGAAAATATTGTCTCACTCATGCATAGTAAGACAATTTTGAAAAAGTGAATTAATAAATTTGTAAGCACTTTTTAGTACTTCTGGTATATGTATTGCATATGTTGGATTTTAATGAAGTTGGTTTTGGTTTTGTTTTGTTTGTTGGTTTGTTTGGTTTTGTTTTTTTCTTAATGTAAACTTCATAAAGTAGTTACAGGAGGATGGGTTTGATAAGATTCCATTTCTGTTCCTGCGTTTGCCACTGGTTACTGGATGTTTTAAAAATATAAGATGTGAATTTATAAACTTCCACTATAAAGATAAAAACCCATGCTTTATGCATTTTCAGGAAATACATTCTTCTCTGAAGTACTTTTTGAGTTAGATGCCCACATACTGTGTTTATTTCTTTGAACTCATACATTGCACTGAGTTTAAAACTAGATTATAAATCATTAACTTTCACATCAAGCAGTCAATGCGTAGAATTTCCAAGCATTAGGAAATATTTTTACTTGCCTGAGGATGTCATTTAAGACAACTGTTAGAAAGCAGAGAACTGGACTATGGGGAAGAGATTGAAAAAAACTAACACACCCAAGCATCACTGCAGAATTCAACATTTAACTATGTAGTGAGAAAGTTATAAATGCTTCCAATTGTTGACCTAAACAATAGAAAGTTTCAGAGCATGATTCACTGTACTTTAAGTTACTTTTTATAATGTCTTTTTTACATAAAATATGATGGGTTTTGGCCTAAAAAAAAGGCCAGAGATAAGGGAAGGGGAAAAGCACTAGGTCTCCTAATTAGGTCTTTGATAATTAGACTGATGACTTAAATACAGTGAACATTTTCCTAGGGAAAAATAACTTTCAACGTGGCTTTTCAATTCAAATTTACTGCAGTTTTTAGAAGGAGACAGTTTAATAAATATAAAATCAAATAATATTTGTATTTCTATTATAAATCAGTAAGCCCTCAGGGAGAATGCTCTGTCCAAAAGAACTGGTAATAAAATAAACAGAAAATAAAATACTTGAAATTTAAACTCTGTAATTAATTCTATCCAACTGGTCTTCATACTGAGATTGGAAATTTGCATTCATATGTATTTTTTTACATAGAAAACTAAAAGATATGTTTTAATTAGAACCTTGTAGGACTTCCTGAAAGCCACTCCTGGCTGGTAGAAAACCCTGGCAGTTTATTGTAACCTGTAAAACACTGTGTGTTTGTCTCTCTGCAGCTCAGCTTTTCAAATGTTCACTGTGATCATCCCATAATTGGAGGTTTGATTGTTCTGAACTACTGTGGGGCAACATAACCTGCTAGTAAGTGAATATTGCACTCATGCTGCCTCTGCTTGGTAAGCAGAGGGATAACTAGAAAGCCTTGTTCGTTAATTAAGCAAAGTTATCACTCGCAGCATTGCGGTTCCTGGTTTAACCAAGCAGTTCGCTTTGGCACAGTTGCTCTTTGCTAGACTCTATACAGACTACTATTGTGAGGAAACACAGGATCCTTTCTGGGCTACTTTTGTTCTTTCTTTGGTATTGTTTAGGTGCAAGAGGTTATTTGGACTGAAACTAGGTTTGTTCTTTGTGTGAGAAGAAGTCAGAATCTAAACCAGTAACTTTTGATAATATCTAAGAACACATACTGTGAGGCAGTGAAGTCAGTCATGGGAGACTAAAGATTTCAGTAAGAATGCAGCGCAGAGTTCTCAATAGCACATCTGATATGAGAGAGAGCAGAAAGTACTGCATTCTGTAATAGAGGAAATAATAATGATTAAGGTGACTGTTAATAAATAATAAATCAACAAGAGATTCACTGGTAATAATACTATTAAAGTGCAGAAAAGAGACCCTATCTTTCTGTGGAGAATTTTACACAATGCGAACAATCTAACACCTCTGAAGACTTTGTTGATCAAAGAGAATTTTATGATCAAAGGTGCTTTTTAAAAATGTAAAGGAGCAGTAAGAAAATAACCTTTATTGAGTGAGCATAAACTCAATATGTAATTCATGACCTCTAACAGCATAGAAGCCTATATTGTGGGCAAAAGAAAAACCTGTCTGTAATACACGTTAAGGGGGAAAAAAGCTTTTGTTTTATAGGCAGAAAAGGAATGGGACAGCCTCATGCAAGAAAATGTATTTGAAGTGTCTAACAGTAGCTACAGGAAAAAAAGAAAAGAGAGGTTTTGGGTTCTGTTTTGGTTTTATTCCACAGCTGATGACCCTTCACAATTGGAATGATGAAGAGGCTGTATAAGGTGAACTGATGAAAGCTTGTGTTCCCATTAACGTGGGTTCTCGGAAATATATAAGAGAAAATAGTGTGAGAATTTTAGAGGAATCTTTAAATAAATGAGAATTAACTAGCATCTCACTTATGAAGGTTCAAAGTTTCTCTGAGGATTCTCGCAGCACTCACTAAGAAAATTCACCCTTCAGTCTCTGTGCTACAAGAATCTCAAAAAACTGCAATAATAATTTGAAACAATATGTTTTAGGCTTTAATTTTAATTTCTTCTAAAACCAGTCACTATTGAACAAGTGAAACATATTTGAAGTAACCTCAAAGTATGTGAGAATGTGTCCATCTCCTTTATATAAGCTAGTCTTGATAACCAGGTACAGGTTATATTCATTTTTGTGGTCTAGATCCAAATCTGAACCCAGAAGACTGGATTTAAACCAGCTGTACATATTAAAAGAAGCTGTCTTAGCCCAGGAGTTGATGTGCTTAATAATGCACTGCTGAATTCCCCAGTTACTCTCCAGCATTTGTTATTTGTGCCATTAGGTTATTCACACACACCATGTTTATTGTCAGAGGGGCCCAACCCTTCTGTTTTCTGTTCTTACTCATGCTCTGCTTCTGAAGCACCTCACACTCGGACTCTTAGAAGGTGGCAGGTGATTGAAGATACAAAGAGACATGGTCACACCTGCTGCCCTTCCCCTGCTGCAATAATAGAACTAACTAAACAAACAGAAAATTCTGCCCTCCTTCCCATTGAAGCTACTTATTTAGTATTTATTATGTGGCCAATAATATTCCATCATAGTTTTATCAGGCCTCTTCACATAATTTATTTTTATTAGCAAAGTATTGATGACATAACTCCAAGTCAGAACCAATATGAATCACGAAGGCTATTTTCTCAGCTCAAGTACAGGAAGATCGTTTAGATATTCACATCCTTGTGTAGATTTAACTAGCTTACACTTACAAACCCACTCTGTGGAACATGATCTTAGTGCAAGAAACATTTCTTCATTAATTACCCTGGGTAAATTTTGAGGAAAATTGATCCTATTAAAAAAAAAATAAAAATCAAAAGAAGGACTCATGAATTTAGAGTGGGTGCAGTTTGCAAAAAAAAAAGTATCTAAAAAGTGATATTTTATTTTTAAGGCTATTGTAATTACCAGTACAAAAATAATTTTTAAGGAAATGTGCTGATTATCTTGACAGAAGGATGTTAGAGATTTCAGTGTTGTAATGATTTAGTATTTTACCAGCTAAAAGGTCAACATCACAAATTATCTAGCAAAGAAACAACATATATTCTGATTTGTGGAAGGTCGTTACGTGCCAAAACTTCCATTGCAAATTCATGATTGAATAAATTCCAGGGAGAGGTTTGCACCATGAGAAGAAAAGCAGTCTTACACCACTAGCAGTGTGTGGAAACTCATGCTGCCTGCTTCCTGGACAGGTAATTCCTGGAAAGAGAATGGGTGAAAGACTTAAATCATTAGCAATGTCTGGCTGACAAGATTGACACATGCAGTCTAGTACAAGCTCAGGTCTCACCTGTTTTCTTTTAAATAAATGTGTATATATGAAAAACCTGCAATTAAAAGTCCATGTTTTTACATTTCTTTATGAAAAAGTGTGTTCATCTCTTTTCTCTTTCTTTGTTTTTTTATCTGTGGGTATGTAAGTCTTTAGTAGTCTATAGAATAAAAAAAGTAACCAATTGCTAATGAAATAGACAGTAGTTACTTTGTTAAGAAAGAATGTTATTCCAAAGCAGTTATTCTGAAATATCTTTAAATCATCACTGTATTATAAGGGAATATGGTGATAAGAGAGAGGTGCAGTAACTTGCAGTTAAAGTAACATTACCTGATGATATAAACAAAGCCACTTTCCATATTTGTGCCTCAATCTATTTAAGCTTTTCTCATTCCATATGCTGGGTATATACAAGTGGATAAGTAATCCTGGAAGAAGGAACTGTAGCTCAGAATTCTCCAGCTCCAGGTGAGTGCTCTAATCACCCTATTACAGAGTCATACCTGTCATCACATTCCCCATCTTTCCAGCCCTATAATTTTTTTTTGTTCCATTTTGGCAGAACTTCAGTAAGGGGGTAAGGAATGCCTCTGTACTCCTGTGGAGAACTACAGTGGAAAATGCCTATAAGCCTGTGAAGCAAAGCTCATGGCTCAAAGGTAAGAGGAAAAACTGAGAGTCATTAAATCATCTTGGGCTTTTAATCACTGAACTATCTTGTTGCCTAACCATTAAGGTCCTGTACAAAAATTGGCCAGTGACAGATAACACTGCAGGCTTCATTGCAAAACAGAGCAGCTGCACTTTCATTCTGTGAGGAACCTTGTCCAATTTGTGTGTTGAGCTTGTTGTGGACCCTACTGTACTGGCCAGTATCTGTTTTCTAGATCTCAGTCTGGAGAACCAACTCCATTTATGTCATCTTCAGGCTGGGCAACGATGAGGTTTTGAAACGCTGAATAGCTACTAACTAGGGGTTATTGAAGTTCCATGACTAGCTTCTTAAGCTTTGAGTCCCACTGTTTCCATTTAGACCAGGGTTATCCTTTCCAGAAACAGTCCTTAAGTTATTTGGGATGCTGAATATGAGTCCCACTTTGGATTCTAGTTGCATGCATCTTTTTTGCTTAAAGTGCAGGCAAGCAACAGCATCAGTAGCAAGTAATCGACTCACTTTCAACAGAGGCTGTTATATTCTGATACGGAGAGAAATACCTTTGAGCAAGAAGAAACTCTTCACACTGCCAGTCACAAGTCTCAGCTGAGAGCACTAAGTCCCAAATGAATCTGGCACCTGCCTGTGTGAAGTTTTTTTCTCCTGTTCCCTTGTCAATGTCTTTGACTCTCAGTGGAGTAGTACTGAGAAGTGCTCGAACAGCATATATTGATCTTAGGTGAGAGGTGGTAAATGTCAGATTCGTCTTGGAGGCATTGCTCTTAATTGTCACTTCTCAGCCCAGGCCAACACTTCACTATGTAAGTACCTCCAATTTGTTCAAATTCCAAGTGAAACAGGTTAGCTTAAGCTGGAGTTCCAAAACAAGTAAAAAAGACACTTGACAGCTGGCATGAGTCACAGTGATGATGTGGCAACTTAGAGCTTTGCTTCTTGCAGGCTTGCTCACGGACCATAAAGACCTGAGCTATAAGCTGCTTGGCTCCACATCTAAGTGAATGCCTTAATCTCTGGCAACATTATTGAGAAAGAAAAATGTGAGCAGTTGGAAGACTGACATGGAAGAACCATACACATCAGGAGTATAACTAAGGACCTTCCTTGGAAATATATTTGCTGAATGCCCTTCTGTCCTGTACATGTTAGCAGGATATCAGTCCCAGAGCTCTGCTGATTCTGTTCCCCTTTAGTATTTTTTTATTTTGTAAGCTCCAGAACTCTTGAGTAAATACCTACTTTTTTATCATGTGCTTCAATAAGTGAATATGTTTGTAGGGTTTGCTTCACGGAAACCTGTGGAGAAAGTTTTTGTTTTACTTTTGCTATTTACATCTTAGTTTTTAGGATAACATAAAAGATCTAATTTTCCTACTGAATTTGACTCAAAACTACTGAAAAAAGAAACTGGAACCATAGCAGACTCTTGAATGACTGTGGTAAGTGTACATGAAAAATAGACTAGTATGAAGTTTAAAGGAAGAAGAAGCCTGCAAATTAACCAGTGATAAGTACTTTTAATGGAAGCTGAAAGAGAAAGGATCAACTGAGAAATTTAATAAAAAAAAAACCCTTGTGATTTGGTGTTCTCTGCTACTTCCTCAGTTTTCACTCTCCCCCCCTCTATAAATTTAATAGAGGTATCTTAAAGGTATAAATGATGCAAGTTTGTAGTAGGTCTGGTTTTTGCTTATATTTATACAGAAATATATCTAACTTTACCAACTCCCTGCGTTCTAAATGTAATTTTTTTTAATAATACCTATCAAGCTGAATATTTGTATACATCCAACTCCTCTAAGGACTTACAGACTTGGATTCAGCCTTATTATTCTTATTCCAGAAGAACAAAAGTTTAAGTATATGGTTGTAAGTGGAAAGCAATGACTTTAATTAAACTTAAGGATTAGACAGAGGGCTGAAGGTATTAAACAAATTTGAATGTATTACTGAAATGCCTGAATTTGAATTTGGCTCAATCCATGAGTTTTTTCTTAGAGATATTTTCATACTGTAACTGGCAATAGAAGATTTGGAATAGCAACAGTAACAGAGAAGCTGTGTAAGAAAAAACAATATATGAAAAGACCCAGCAGCCAATACGGTAGTTCAGAAGAGAAAGTCTACCTGCTTAAAATTAAAGATATGGAACTGTGACAGCGCTGGAAAGAGCGCATTTCCATTTAGCTCAAGGCTTAATATTAACATGCAAAGAAGCTGAGGGATGTCTTTTCAATGCATAAGGATTTATGAAGTAGATGGAAATGACTCACAAAGGGTCAAATTCTGCAAATGCTTCAGCTCAATAAAATTACAGAGGGACTGAAATTACTCAAGGGTGCATCAGAGGCCTGAGCCTACTGAGTGGGTAGGCAAAGGACAGACAAGATTACAGTAGTTGTGCAAGTTTATCTCCCCACTGCCCTCAGAATTACTATAATTTTATTTTGATTCTGAGAAAGCAAGAGAGACATCTAGAATTGTGTTAAGCAACAGCATAGGAAGGATAAGGCTGGATATTGTCAGGTTAATTAATCCACAGTTTTGAGTTGAGCACTACTTTTGTGTTGATTATACTAATTTTAAGCACAGATGTGGTTGATGTTATATTTGTAATATTTCTTTTATGAAACTGGGACTCTTAATTTCACTCCTATGTGACTAATTTCAAATGAGATAATTTTGTGATTTTGGCCAGACTCAAGGATTCTTACTGATGTTTTTCCTTGTTTTCCCCCCTTCCTTGTTCGTTTTCCCCCAAAAGTTTTTGCCATTTAAAAGAAAAGGGCAAAACGAGAAAGAAGACATTTCTAAAAAGAAATATGTGTCTTACAGGATAGTCTTATAAATTTAAGGCAGACTATGGCCCTTTCATTCAGTAGTGATACTTCCATTTTAGTTTGACTTCACATGTTGCTTTGTTTATAGATACTTTTATTACAAACACTACCAGGAAATTTCTTCATTTTTGTGATGATAATTGTGGATGTTGGTGAACACTCTTGAGTATTGCTTAGATGTCTGATTTATAACAGTTTAAAAGCTACAATTTGGTATATATGTTCTTTCCTGTTTGATTCAACAGGGTATTAAACATGAAAATATAGCTATGAAACTTCAAGAGAAGAAAAAGCAAGATGCTTTTTTATGTCCCTGAGTTTACCAACAGTAGTGTTTAGAGGTTGCCCTTCTATACAGAAAAATCTTTCAGTGTTCCTAAAATATTCTGATGATCTTAGATTTCTCCTTCTAGTCAATCTTCATTATTTTGAGGGGGAGGAAGGGGAGTAAAATAAAGGGTATCACTTGTTGTGGCATCAGAACTAAATAACTTATTTTAGTGACCATTATTTGAACACATCTCTCTCTCTGTGGAAACTTTACTTTAGCCTGTTTATGTGTACTCACATTTTATCATCAAGACAATCTTTACAGTCATGTGTTCCAAGATCTTTCTTGTAGTTACATTATTTGTGTAACATAATAACAGTATTCATTTGTATTTGCAATAGGATGCTGTTGTAAAAAAATATGAATTTTTATGTGTAAGTCATAATGCAAGCCAATACACTGTATACTTGTTACCATGTTTTCCTTCTGCTACTATAATTATTGGGTCATGAAGTAGCAACACAAAACCAATAAGACTCCACCTGTTATCAAGGAAGCTTCAAAATTCAGTATTTATAATCAATTAACTGTTAATATGATAATAGTTAAAACATTGAGCAGATACTTGGGTTTTTATTCAGTTTCTTAAGAGAGGCTTTAAGCTAGTAATAGCTATCGTAGCCAGGATAAAGCAATTTGAAGAGATATCTCTACCAAAAAGTTTAATTCAAGGGATGTCAAAACAGATTACAAACCATAAAATGTACAAATTCCTGCAGTGGTGTTCAAACTGATGTGTGTTCCGGTCACCTGAAAATACTTTAGATGTTCTTCGGGGGAAGAGACAATGCCTCTTTACCATCCTCATTGTATCTTCCAACAATGTCTCCATATTAAGATGGACTTCTCAAAACTTTCTCAGCTGAGGGAAATACCATTTTTGTAAATAATAAAAGGACCCTAAACTTTATGGAAAAAAAAAAAAAATTGAACTGACCTTTAAATGTTCCAAACAGCAGTAGTTCTATGGCATTACAATTTATTTAACCTTTGAGAGCGTGTTCATTTAAGTCACTCCAGCTTTATGGGGCTTTTTTATCTGTAAGAAAATGAATTATGTCACAAAAGGTGCTTTTATTCTTATTGGATAACAAATTTCAGTGCACTTTATATTTTTAGTCATTCCTTTACAAGACATGAATGAGTCATTTGGTATGCATGTCTCATGATGTTTCTTTTATTTTTATTCAAAATGATATTTTTAAGACTATATTAACAGTATTTTCTATGCTTTTTTCCTCCTTCATGGCATTGCCCTCTAAGATTTCTACTCTAACAATGCAGGGCTTTGAGAAACTAAGTGATTCTGCTATTAGCTCAATGCTTGCTTCATCTCTTTAATGTAAGATTAACCATATATTTCGATTGTGATAGTGTTGCATATCAAAACATTAAACTAATAAACAGTAACAGCCACAAGAATAGAGACCTATGAGTCAATCTGCTGCCTCCTTTTTCTCCTAGAAAAGGCTCTTTCTTAATCTCCATTACAAGAGCAGTGTTCAAAAGGCCTTATTTCATGCACAGTATTAAGATATTCTTTTGTTGTGCCTGAGAAAAGTTCCTTCTGAAAAGGCAAGTGGTGTTTATTTACTAGAAAGAAAGCTTTTGACCTGAGAAATTATTTGAAGAAGAGGGTTAGATGGTGCTCCTTTGCTGTGAATGTGTTGTCCTTTCCTTCTGAACAAGAACATCTGGACTTTACTGGTGAGCAGCACAATCATCCTTCTAGACATTTAGAAATAATACAGCAATAATTCAATTATTTCTGTATTACAATGGAAAAAAAAAAAAAAAAAAAGTGCTAGCTTTCATGAATGCATGAACCAGTTCAGGAGCCACAGGATGGCATTATAGGTACTGTGTCTGTGCACAAGTATCTGCTTCTAGTCCTCTTCAGAAGAGGGATTTAAAGCATACATGGGAGCATCCAATTTGTGGAAAGCATGTTTTCTGCATCTGCAGAAAGATTTGAAACTGAGATAGACTATTACCTATTATGTTAAAGGCCTTTGAGAGCCACATAAGTTTTAGTCAGAGACGTTTAATAGTAAAAATTAGATATATTATGAAAGATGAGAAATCTCAAGGCAAGTGTTGAAGTACTCTTCTGTCATTTCACATGAGTGGTTGGGTCTGAAAGTCATGACATACATTGCTGCTTGACTACCTGATCCTGTCCCACAGCTGTTTTATCAGTCTGTGTGGCTGGGCTATTGTTTGACAAGATCCATTGAAAACACTGGAGAATTTGAAGCCAGCTGGGTCAACAAATTCAGCGTGTCTACAAATCTGTCTTTTCATGAGCAGAAAAATGCATGTCTCCAAAACTATCCTGTGTCTTTTTTTGTGTAGACAGACAATAACCAAATTTCCTTTCAAATACAGAACTCTCTATGAACAGCTTACTACTTCTAAATTCTGTTATAATATTATATGTTTTCCACAAGTGTAGTACCTAAGTGAAATGCTTTTAATGAAAATATTAATGCATATTTAATGAGTGGGGCTTATTATACACTTTTAGATTTTAGCTTCATCCAGTATATCCGAAAGAACTCAAACTTTTGGCTTTTATCAATCTTAAACATCCAAGCCATCAGCTATGTACAGTATTCATCAGAATAGGGTCTTAAAACCCTACCTACAATGATATGCCAACTGAATTTCTAATAGTGGTGCCACTAAAAAATATGTTAATTTCTTGCTTTGTTAAGAAAATTTGTGATAACGTGATAACAAATATTACATCCTTGTTATTGCTTAATAATTGATTAAATTCCTCATAAAATCCGAACATAAATTATATTATTGGATAGATGATGCAGCCATTTCACAGTTTCCTGTAGAAATGTTTTATATTCTGTATTTTGTAAAAGAGCATAGTTGAAGGTCAGAAGGAAATCTGCCTGTCTGTGCTATGAAGGGTTGCTGTATATGCAAAGTATGAAAGCCTGGGAAGGGAGGAGGATATTGCTCTTTCTCTGAAAATAACAACAATACCAAACCAAAAAGGTGTGTAAGGAACTTTCTCCTTTCTCTTCCACAGCAATCAGTTGAAAGATGGTGAATGACACAGTAGTACAGAAACCTGCGTTAAGTGTGGATTGCAGTATTCCTGTAAGGATCAAGAACGTTCCTGCAACAGAGAGAAGTTCTGATATCCTCACCTCAGCTGCAATGTAAAAGGGGCTCAGAGGCAACTGTGTGCAATTCGTTTGAAAGTGCCTCCTGCCTTATCCAGATTCCATCAGGTAGGCCATTCCAGGACAAAAGAAGAAGAGTTTTCTTCTGTGTTTCTGCTTTGCTTGTCCTCTGAGCAATTCTAATATCTGTGCTTCTGCTCAGTATAGGTACCTGTGCATAAGTAGATGTCATCATTTGTACTACTGCTTTCTCCCTTTGGTTTTCTGGTTTTAGTCTGGAGGGTATTGCAGACTTCTCTTTAACGCCTTTGATTCTAATCTCAGTGGGACTGTTTTACAAAAAGATCTGTTACTTTTTCTTTCCTACCATTCTAGCACCTACAGTAAGGAAGAATTAGCTCTCTTCAGTGTCAGGCTGTACCTGTGTCTGCAAGGACATCTTTTTGTTTAGTAAATATAGGCTGCATATATAAGAAACACGTTTCCTTTAGCTCACTTCTCAGCCTTTTTTATTATCTTTTTTTTTTAAACTCATGCAGTCATGGCTCATCCTAAAATTATCAGCCTCTTCCCCTATCCCAACGTATTGTTAGAATATCTTTCATTGTAAATTATGCTTTCAAGGGGTAGTTAATATAAAACCACTTAAATCCTCAGAAGCCTGACTGTTTCCACCACTTCATCACCTCTTCTGTAAACCACCTACTGAAATGAGACAACAAACTGGTAAGCTTTCTATTTTCTTTATTATGAGCCTTAGGCAATAATACTCTGCGATTAACTTGAATTACTACAGGAAACATGACTCCCTTCACTTTTGGTGTATATATCTTACAAATTCATGATTGAGTAAACTTATAGAGCTTCTTTTGTCAATATTTTTGGTTTGGTATTCTCCCTACACTCAACTTTATGCAGCAGACATGACCTTTAAGACTTCAAGAAATAGGTTGTTACTAGACCCTTTTTAAGTTCTTGGAAATGTTTGAAATTCTAATGGCCCAGATGGGTGCTACAAGAAGTTTATTTTTCTATCATTTTGTATAATTGTTTGTACTTGCTACAGGAGTGTCATTTCCAGCTTCGGTCCCTTTGTTTCCAATTTCAGCTATAAACTGCCCAGGTCTGCATTTATAGTCTGTTTACTAGTAAGCTCCCTACATGGGCTTTTGACTTGGCAGCTGCTCACCATAGTTTGAGCATGGTGCACCTAAGTCATTAGTTACAGCTTTCCTGTGTTGTCTGCTGCTATGTGCCTCTAGGTAATTTCAATTCACATGTCCCAGCTGTGCTCATCTCTCCTGGTAAGTACCGATTAGTATTTTTATTTCATCTAAAAAGATCTGAAATGGGGGTGTGCTGCCCTTCTAAAAAGGGTCGATTCACCTGCCTAACCACCTTGGGACTGTGGTTAACTTGCTTTTTCTTAAATAGCATGCCGAATGATAAGAAAATTCTCCAGGTGCTTTAAGCATAAGTTATGAGTTGATGCATAATAACACAGAATGCTGAACTGTTTGTCAGGACAGATTTTTTTTTTTTTTTTTTAAAAAGGCCAGGAGGGAGTATGAAAGAAGTAAAAAATGCAAACTGCTTAATCTTTTTCTACTGTGTTTCCTAATGATTTACTTCCTACTCACACCCTCTGCATGAGGGCTTATTGCCTAGTTTGTCTCTCATGTCCTGCCCCTTTTGCAAGTAGCTGAGAAAGCTGCACATCACAGAACCACAGAATGTTAAGGGTTGGAAGGGACCTCGAAAGATCGTCTAGTCCAACCCTCCTGCTAGAGCAGGATCACCTAGATCAGGTCACTCAGGAATTGCATCCAGGTGGGTTTTTAATATCTCCAGAGAAGGAGACTCCCCATGTTCAGTTGCTGCTCAATGGCAGCCAGCAAGAATTTTACCTTTCCAGTAGATGGTATGTAGTTCAAAGTTCACAGCCAATGACACTTAAACAGATCAAAGTTTTAGTGCTGCATTTTAAAATAAAAATACAGTGTGTAAAGAACAAACTGGAAATAAAGATATAAAGAACCTAGCCATCGCAGGTCTCCCTATAAAATTGTGCAGGGAAACATTATGAGCTTAAAAATACAGAATTAGACAAAAGAGTTAATTTTTCCTCTGCTCATATTGCTAGTGTAAATCTTAAGTTTTGAATAAGCTCTCAAGGAAAAGGCTGCAGTTTCTTCCAATAGCTGTATCACTATTTTGAGGGAAGCTATGTCAGTGTGTCCAGCAAATAGTTAATCTCAGATGTTTAAGGAGGGGAGATGCTTGCTCTAGTGCAGCAGTGTGACTAAGAAAAAAAGAGCTTTGAAGAGACTTTTTAACTTCTTAGAATTTCCAAGTTAAGAACAAGTTAAATAATTTGGAGAAGGAATAACTTATTTTCTGCAAGTGAGTCTATCAGTTAATGGAAGCAATAAGAAATCTTCGTTAACTCAATTAAAATTAGGTGGCTAATATAGAGAGGGATTTCCATCTGGCATCTTATTATTACAAGAAAAACAACAACAATAAACAATTTCACTAGACTGATGATTTCATCCCTTCTTTGAATCTCAATACTAAATGTAATTAGGATCTCTGAGCTCCAATGACTAGTATAAATTTCTGTCTTCAGCTTTCCTTTGTGCAGACTAATGAAGTAAGTAAAATATTATCTTTCTTGTCTGCTAGAGAAGTATTCTAGACTTTAGCTTCATGTCAGGCATAAATCAACCTTCAGAGTACTTCATATCCTTTGAATAGCCTGAGGAAAGAGGAATTTGTCAAGAATAATACCATTAGTGAATGCCTGGAGGGCAGCCATCTTATTCTCCTAAACCAACAAATAAACTGCAAGTATACAATCAGAGTTTTAATTGATCAGTATTTGCATGGAAAAGGAAAACAAAAAACCTGTTGTCATTTTCTTTTTAAGGTTTGAAAAATATTCTGACTCCAAGCTTTTATTACCAAGATCTATCACATTTTTTTTATCCTTCTGTTTCTCAGTAATATTTTGTTCCTAATTTCATGTTTGTTTATCTACTCATCAGATACATAATAAAAAAAATTAAAATTAAATATGAGATAGAAGTCCTTATAGAGAAGAGTGATCACTTTAATCTCTGTCAGGATGTAAAAATACATTACAGGGTTTAAGTTTGGGTATTTTGGCTTTTGGGGTTTTTTTTAGTATTACATGAGAAGTACTTCTATAATCTCCAACTAAAATTACTTTATGAAACTGCTGAATAAGATATGATGATTCACATACCTGCACTTATTCATACTTAGATCATGAAGAGATACACTGTTGCATCCTAGTCTCTGATTTGCAGATATTCTGGATCATTTTTTAAAGGTGACTGATTCTGACTTTCATCAGCCTAAACATATATTTGTACTCAGATACATCTGTGTGTTTATGTGAGCTTCTGCTCATTCCATTGCATGGTCTCTCACTATTTTCCCCTCTATTCCCTACAAAGTTTGTACAGATAATATGAATGATATTTACAATGCTTTTCAATGCTTCTCAGGGAAATCATTTAAGCACATCTGTAAAGCTCATCTGAATAATCATGATTCTTCTTGGTAGTTTCTTTTCTGCATTTATTTTATGTCTTTTTAGGTATAGTTTCAATTCAAAGCAGGATTTTTGAGTGCTATATGAATTCAGCTCATATGCACATTAATTTTCTTTGGTACTTAAAATTATTTGTAGATTAACATTCAAGATGGACTTGGGAAAGAGGATAGTCTCTGAAACTAGATTGATATACTACTTTTTGTAGTAGCTAAAATAAGCCCTTAAATATCTTTTCTATCTTGAAAATAAAATACAGAAGTACATTGATAGGTATTTGCTGCATAAGAAAATTAAATCTAAATAGTATCACAAGCACTTAACTTGGGAAGTTTTTAAACCTGTGTGGCAGTGGTAGGTTCAGAATGAGAAACATTCCAAGTACTGTATAAGTATTTATTTCTCCTTCTGGTACTTTGAGAAATACACCACCGAAATTTTTCCACAGATCAATGGGACATCCAGAAATCAAGCTTCAAGGTGGACTGGGTTTTTTTATGGATACTCTTGCCCACTAAATGACATCTAAACACAGTATTTTTAATTTTTTTATAGGTTCTTACTTTGTCTGTAATTGTGCTGTTCAGTCCTTTGGTTTCATTGTGAAAACTGAAATGCTGTAATATGCAAGATTCTTGGTGATTAAGTTGAAGCAGCAAATTCAAAGACCTCACAGGATCAAAGTGAAAACGGTCAAAGCAGGTGAAACTTCAATTTGTACTCTAGCTAAGCTCCTCCTACTTTGTAAAAATTTTAATTGTTTTTGTGAATGCAGGCTTTTTTAGCAATTAAAAATTACAGTATCTTGTCAAGGAGAGAGCCTTATAATATTTTTTCTTTTTCTATTTATTTAGGACCATTACTTAAAACACTAATTTGCATGTGGTAATACAAGAGAAATAGTGTGGTGACCTTTTGGTGACCTTAATATTACTGAAAAGTTCATTTATACTTTTCAGGCAAAAATATGCCATGAAACCTTTTAAATAAATTGGTTAAAAATTGCACCACATTGATTATTCAACCTTACTTACCCGAGACATGATTATATGAAATAGGGTAATCTGTTCCCTGGCTGCAACTTAGCTAATAAAGTACCTAATAGGAGTTGCCATGGTAATCAGAGTTAGAAAAGTGCATTTTCAGACAGGAATTCAGAAAGTAGAGGGCTCTTAGTCTTGTGTTTTTTCTGGAGCAGAGGTCTGTGTCCAACAATTTTAGAAGCTTGTCAGAAAAAGTGGTGCCATTCTTAAAATGTGTTGTGTCCAGAAATACTTCTAAGTTTCACGGTAATTACCATTGCCCCTATTTTAAACTCCTCTTCTATGTTTCAGTTAACATGAGTTGCAATACTTCTTGGCCTAGAGGAACTAAGAAATATACCTAGGACTAAATCAATAGGTTATGAAGACATCTAAAATTAGGGCACTGCAGTTCTTAGTCACTTGGTTGGAAGTGGGAACATTACATTGCAGAATCTTGGGGTTTTACTTTGTATGAAATGTAGAGTTTATAGAAACATCTGTCTGACTCGTACTCCAGATAGAAATGTTTTCATCTGCTTTAAAGTTTAGATTACAAATAGCAAGGACAGCAATATCTGTGTCTCACTTAAGGTTGCAGGGAGATGTCTCAACTTGCAGAAAATCCCCAGTAGCAGTATCTCTCCTGAAGATATTGTATTCCCTATTCTTATTAAATCTAACCTACAGTTAATATGATAATGTACAATAACATAGCAAAAATATAGACCTAACTGAACTATATTTCAGCAACAGAGAGCTCAGAAGATTTGAAGTGAAAAAGTAAATGTCAGGCAAGAATTTTGAACTTTTTGTTTAGAAGAGAAAAATGAAGTTCGGGAAACACACTACCTTTAAGAAAAACAAGATTACAAGACTAGCGAATTGAAAGCATAGATGTAATTCTGTTTGGATAGGTACTGTTTAGAGAGTTCATTAAATGTGAGAAAAAAGATGATGATTTTCAATTAGAGAGAAGCTATGGGTGCTTTGTGGACAAATGAGCTGTGGCAAAGCCCACACTGTAGAGTTCTAATGAATCTAGGACAGGAAAAATTTCTGAAAATAAAAAAAAAGGCATCACAAAACAAACAGAAAATAAAGAAAATATCATCCAGATGTAACAGTTTCAGGTACCATTTTGCCATATCAAACTGAAACGATTTTGAGAGTCAGGGTTTTTTTTTAAATAACATGGGAGGGATGTTATCCACTATTTCTGAAGGCAAATAATGATTTTTTTTTTTTTTTTTTAACATTCTAAACATAAAAAATATATTTACTGAGTCTTATAAGCCTGGCAATCATATTCCACAAGGATAGATGAGAAAATATTTACAGTAGTTGCTCAAATGACAGTCACGCAATGTATAATGCATATAATAGTATTCCAAATTCTTTGTGCAAACATTTTCGTGGAATTACCAATACTCAATTTTACATTGGAGAGAGAATATCAATATGTAAATGAATGATCAATGTTAATTATTTTTCAATTTTTCTTTTCTCTAAAAAATGTAAAAGCTCTGTTTTTCACTTTGCTTCCAAAATATTTTAATTTATATATCCAATCTCACAGCACACACAGCAATAATAAAGACTGAATAGGAAAGGGAACAATTAATCAAGAACTACTGGCTGAAATTTGTTTGCCTACATGATCTAAGCAAATATTAATAAAATTCAAAATCTGTTCACATTTGGTCTTTAGCAGAAAGGTGAACCAAATTCATGATACTGACTTTGTAGGTAGTAACTCGTCCAACTCAAATTAAAATCCACTGAAGTTGTGATCACAGAGCAGTGTTGTTTTGGAATTAAATAGAAAATAATAATAATCTAAAACATAAATTGTGAGCATCTTTTCTTCCATTTTGCTATAACAGTTAATTGAATTGTATTTAAAATCAAAAGATTGACATTGTTCTTCGATTAGTAGGCCTTCTTTAAATGAAGAAGTGATAAATGCTTCCTTTATAATTAACATAAAAGGGAGGTAATTAGTGAAGGAGTCAATATTCCAGGCTAGATTCCACTGAAATAGCAAGAACTAAATTTAAACGCTGTATGTGGCACACAGTCTAGGAAAGGCTTACAGGACAAATACCCTAGCTGGTAATGCATTACTTTGAGGTGTCCAGTTTTTGACCCATTTAAAGAATTTGATATTTAGAATGTACAGAACTATTTAAAAGCTGGTTGCCTTTTTCTTTAGCTTAATGTGTAGGTCTGTTTATATTGGTAAGCTAGATACGTCTTGAAGAGTTCTTGGGAATTGCAGCCATCTGACATGGACAATCTCTCATTTATGGGACTTGTGTGAAGTGTCTTAGCCACCAAAGCTGAGTGGTTGCAGCTGAACTGCCCACTAAGCGTGGTCCCTGGAACACTTGGGCTAACATAATATCTGTGAATTGTTTGGGAGACCACTAACTGACAAAGGCTGTAAGAGTATTGGAAAAAGTCCTAAATTTTATGAATTTGTGTTTTATGAATTTAGATATCACTACATTCCAATTGGTTGGGAATGTTGGTGAGCACTGTTTAATTCACTAAAATTGGTGAAGTCTGCAAGTTTTTATCTTGACTTATTCTGTGATAACTTGTTTACAGGCTTTTTAATTAGGAATTCAAAATGATGAGTAATGTTTAATAATTCTTGCAAGATTTGAGTTTAAATGTATGTACTCTGTAAAACTTCATTTGTTCCTCCCTCTTCAATGACTTATGATAATACATTATTTTACATGAGAAATTTTGGTAATTTAGTTTTATGTTTTACAGTACAAATATATGCAAAATTAATCCATTTCTTTAAATTAAGATTTTCTTTTTAAAAGTTAACTCAATTTTCAGTCTGTTGAGTGAAAATACTAGCCTTTTTCTCTTCAAATTTAACACTGAGATTATATTAGAAGGCTCTCTACAGCAACCTGCATAACATTGTAAATGAATTCAAGCTGCTACTTAATTCTAAGAACTTATACTTCATCCTTTACTTATGCTTAAACCAGCTAAGAAATATTTGACTTATACTTTTGCCAGGCATTAGTACTTAAGTGTTGACCTTACATACTTAGTACAGAACTAAAAATGCCATACTTTTAAAATGTCAAAAAATTTAAATCTCTTTGAAAAAAGTCCATGTGATAGAAGATGAGGATAATTTGAAGTAGTCTAAAGCTCAAGCATTTAGTCATTGTAATTGTGAATAAACTGACTGGAAATATACTTAAAAATCAACCATATTAAAAAAATGCTTATGGTACAATGTACTTTTGTGTGCAGTCCAATAAATATCCAGGGTATAGATCTTGGATATGGATAATGTAGAAGGTTGTGCAAGCAGGTCAGATTAGATTCTCACCAGTAGGAAGGAAAAAAATATTTCTCCCTGTTGTTTTAGTTTGTTTGCATTTATTTCAGGCCAATTCTTCAAGTCCCTAGCCAGTCTTTGTTGCTACAAAACTCACATTATCAGGAGTATTTCTCTTGATTAAAGAATGAGTCAAGTAAATTTGCCCCACAATTCTAATTAGTAAATGTGTCACTTGCTGCAAGGATATCCCAATCGTAACATTACAGAGCTCTGTGATTAGACTCCTACATAGCAGGGAAACCACATACTGTGGATTTGAAATGATGGGATTAAAAAAATTTAACTATGATTTAGGATACCTGAGCATTTAAAGCTTTATAAAGTCTTCAAATTAACTTGACTTGAAATGCCAACAAGAAGTAAAGGTCTGCTATATGTGTAAACATCTACAACATATAGTTGTAGGACAATCTTTTCCCACAATATTGACAAGAACTTAAGCAGGCAATGCAGAGAGAAGTAACAGCACTGGTGGGTAACCAAAGCTCATTAAGCCGGTGAGGTGAGGGATGTGAGTGCATGAGCAGATACACTGTGGATTTTGAGCAGAAGGAAACTGAGCACATACTAGTATTAATTCTAGTAATAAAGTTCTCCAGCATCCCTACCTGCTTGAACGCATTATTTTAGGTGTGATAATTTTTAGAGACACTTCAGATGTTGAACAGCTACTGTAACTTTCTTAGTACCTTCTATTCTTATTAAGCCAATAAGGTTGAAAGATGTTTAGCAATTTCAATCCCTTCATAGGATTAAACCAATTAGATTTTGCATCTTTTTCCTAGCACAAAGACTTTGAAATGTAAAAAACTGATTGTGGTATCAATTTTGCAGCAGTATAAGGGACCACAGCCAGTCAAAAGCAATGCAATCCAGTTCATATATTTGCACAGTAATCAAGAAATGAGGAGTCTTCCTGCAGTTCTCAACTGATGTAACAGTCCATCTTGGTTTTACAAAAACTTTCTTGGAAGCACAGAATAACAGGGGAACTTTAAAGATGTCTAGATGCACTGGGATGTGTTTTATTTTCCCTGAAAATTACTCTGCTATTGCTGAATATCTGGGTCTGAGCTTCCTGCCCCATTTTGCTGACAGTCTTGGTTTTGTAATGGCCACTTCAGCACTGCTATGAACCTCCTGAGTCACCTGGCTAAGACGGTAAATCTGCTGAGAATCAGAAAATAGCCACTGGAAATTAGATGGATGTTTTAAGGGGTTTTGAAGAGGTAAAAGAGAAACAGGTGAGTTCCGCGGGATTAAGACCTAAAAGATTGTCTCCAGCGCTTAGATTTTGGCTGGGATAAACGAGGTAACATCTTTTTCATTCAGGTACTTTAACTTATGTCCAAGGAAGCTTTGTTGTCTTGGTATAAGTGCATTTTGAGATGCAATTGTTCATACTATAGGGTAATGTAACTTTGGTAATATTAACAAGCAGAGAAGCAGGAGTAAATGAGGGAAGTTTCCCTATATTTTCTTTCAGTCATATTCACCCTCCCACCCAAATGTTTCTAAATAGTATCTAATATTTCAAGTCAGAACAATAATACTTATCAAATATAGAACAGTTTGCTTTAATTCTGTTTCCCTGCATTACCTTTGCTTAGACTTTATAACCCAATCACATCCAAATATCTCAGTTTTACAGTCTGTCTAAAATCTAAAACTTTCTGATGCACCTGTTCTTCCATCTATTATGCATTATAACTTGCCTCTCTTACACTATTGTTTATCTTAGTTTGGAAGCTTACCCATTGCTCAAGAGTTGTTTCTACAAAGTTATAGTAATGAAAGAAATATAGAATAAAGGCTGTACTACAATTGTAAACATTTTAAACTAATATTTCATCTAAAATCAAATGTACAGTTTTTATTGCGTCTGGTTGCTGCACAGATTGCAAGACTCATGTTCTTTCCCAGCATAACATCAATAAGCTATTTTCTCTAGCAGCTGCTCACAAGTTTGGTTTGTTGTGACTATTAACCATAGAAAAACTACCTCAGTATTGGATCTCACTGATGAAAAGACTCAAAGCATCTGATTTCTTCAGTTATTGTTGGGCATCCGCTGGTTAAATGTTATTTCTATTAATATAAAATTCTGTATAGATAAATTCTGTATAGATAAATATCTGTAATTCAAACAAGCCTTACAAACCTTTTATACTGATTTTCATAATGAGCTCTATGTTTTCTCTCATAATTCTGCTTAGTTTTGGAGTTTTTTTATAAAAACATAGATGGAAATATTTCTCCTTTTCACTAGATTAATAAATATATGTATATACGTCTACGTGCAAATGTACATATACGTATATCTGTATGCGTATATATGTGTATATACATGTATTCCATTCAATACTTACTTGAAAGGTAATTCTACTTCTATCTTCTCTGAAAATGACAGAAGTGGGAAATTCCCAAATAGTAAAATCATTGATAGTGTGGTGCTGACTGTAAGACTATGTCAAGCCTGAGAGATTATCCTTGTCTTGCAAAAATTTAATGTGAGCCTCTCTTGCATGGAAAATACTCTAGTGATCAAGTTATTTATTGTTGACCAGTTGTTCTTTAGTTTTGATTCAGAATTCTACTTAAGAAAGCTCCTATAATGAAAGTTTTCTGGCAAAATTCAAATGTCTCAGAAAAGTTTCAAGAAGTCTTTTTCCCACTAAATATCACTGTTAAAAAATGTGCCCAGTGACTTATAATAATCCATGTAGTACAAGGCAATGCCCATGACAGAGTTGTGTTCTCTATTTTTTAAAGGGTCACTTGCAGACACAACAAAAGCAGTTTGGAAGTGGACGAAGCTATTGATAGTGCAGATAATGTTACTGTAAAGTGCTGAGATGCATCTCAGTTTGTTCAGTTCTGCCAGATTTGATTGCTTTGAATGTGCTGTGGCCCAAATATTCCTAATGAATGAGAAATTTAAGATAAAAACCCAGTATTATTGTTCAGTAATAGTGGCAGGCACTGCGTCTTAGGGGGCACAATTCCCATGCTGTTTGTTTCAGCCATATCCCTGTTAAAAGCTTTGTTTTGTTTTGTTTTCTTCTGTGTGTACTCTCACCAGTCCAGAGGCTGAAATACTGTTTTCCCAAACAGAAGAACATTTCCATCAACCAGAACTTTCATTTTTAAAAGCACATTCCTTATGACAACTCTAATTCCAAATTAATTCTGAATGTTAATAGTTCCCCTTTGCTTCCTTATCTTTTTAGTGCATGACTGTATAAACCCTAATAATTTTTTTTTTTTTTCCCAAGCCCACCAATCAAAGCAGCACTTGGGATGTAGCACAGTTGCCTTGGTTGAAACAGCAAAAAAACATTAAACTCTTGCAGAGTCCCTGCATTATTTCAGTTTCTTACTAATTAAATACTTCTTTATGCTAAATCTAAAAAGACAAACCAACCTAAATTTCGAGTGTGATGTGACCAAGATGATAGTCGCAGGCAGCAAAGAGCAGGAACTGTCCTGCTGACAGATTAATTTCCTCCCATATTAGCTTTTGGTTGCTCTCATCAGTCATTTCATGGGAAATGTACAGGTAAGTAGTTGTATTACGCAGAACTTGTTACAGACTGAAGTTATGCTTTGGATGCCATTTTTTAAGAAAATCACCTTGTCTATGGATTTATCCAAAAAATGAACTTTCTAACAGTGTGTTTGGAAACTGGATCTGCTGAAATATAAGCATATTTGCACTTGTGAATGTCTGAGAGAAGTCTAAACTTCCTCTTTATGGAAGTGTCAGCGAGTTGACATTGCAGAGAAGCTCCCGAACCAGGAGTTACTGCAATGATCAAAGCCGTTTTAGAATCTTTTCAGCTCATAGGATTATTTTGTTTATAAACTAATACAGTACTTTAAACATGCATTTTTATTATCACAACTCATATATACAAATTAATTTTCTGACTTTAGAAACACCCTTTCCCCTAACACTATAAATGCAGTTTTATAGATCAGAACAGATGGTGGTTAAGAGTGAAGATGTACTAAACTACTATGAAGGTATAGTTACTGGGATACTGCGTGGTGACAGATGTTGGTAAGAGCTTATGAGTTTGGGGTTTTTAATTTTCTTTATTGTGCCTTTGTAGTGCATTTCATTCAGTTTGAAGAAACATAATGCTATTTCCTTTCAGAAAGTTCCAGTTCTAGTGTTATGGTTTTTCTTCATAGAGATTCTTGGATGTTCCTAAGTTTTCAGCCACTCTATTATTTAAATTTGCCTCTTCTAACAAGCATTTGAGTACAGAACTAAAGTATACAATATATACCTCTATTTTTATTCCTGCAGAAATAAAGGATATCTATAAAGGCAACAGTCAGAAGGGTTCCAAATATGAGAAGAGTGTGTGAGAATGGAAATCCACACCATGCTCAACAGACTTGGAGTCTGACAGAACATATGGGGAAGTGAACCCTTAACTGACAAACCTTTCCTGAGAATGAACCTGTTAGCTAGAGCAATTTAAATCCATGCAGCGTTAGCTGGAGTGCCCCAACTGACCTCAACCTTTTCCCAATAGCAGAGGGAAGCTTTTAAGAGTTTTCCACAACTGAGCTGAACCTAACCCATGAATGCACAGGAAAATGATGCATTTCTTGAAGGTTATTTTTACTTGAATCTAATTATGCCTAGTCAACAGCCAGCTTGTTACCTCAAAATAGACTAAACAGGGAACTCTCTGCAGAGAACTTTGAAAAATACAATCACGCTAGGTTTAAGAATGGATTATACTGGTAATTTTTGGATACTGTTTTGGTTTTTATAACGCAGTTTTGTATTTTCCATTCTAATCTAGGATCACTAGATCACTCCAATCTAGATGGCCAAACAGCATTGCCAACTGAAAGTCTTGAGAGAATTTCTCAGGCAAGGAAGTGGACTAAGTCTCAAGTACTGTATTCTCTGCAGCTTTAAATTCAGTTAAACTCTGGGAATTACAGACGGCAGCTGAAAGAGCACCCGCTTTAAAGAGAAAGGTATGAATGTAAGAAGTGGGAAAGGATTTTCTGACTCTGAGGTTTGCCCTGAGAATTGAAGACAGGTTTTTAAGGAAAGCAAAACAAAGGAACTGTCTTAGAATCAGCAAGATCATAAACTCTAAATATGAAACAGAGATTGATCATCATCTATATAGGCATGATAGGATTTGATGGATTGAAAAGGAAGTTCAGGTAATTTTGTGGGACTGAAAATAGCAAACGCATTCAAATTTATGAGTGAAGGGACATAGCATGGAAAGAGTGTCAATTTTTATAATCTAAAGAATAGTCTTACTACGAAATGACCAACAACATTTACAAAAAAATATGGGGGGGGGGGTGGAGGGATGAGAGATGATATCATACAAAATGAGGGATAATTTTTAAAGAACCTTCAGTGGAAGAATTGAGAATGAACTGACTTTATACATTTAAGTCAAGATTGCTTGTCTTCTCTGTGGACTGTTCATAAGTATTTCTTGTACTCAGAATGAGTGATAGGGAACATTTTTATCATGCTGTCAGTTTTAAATGATAATTGTGTCTGTAAAAGGCAAAATTTCAATGCAAACATGGTTTTAGCATAAAACACTGGACTATTTTGCTCTTATGTTGTTTGTAAGCTGACACTGACCAGCCTAATGGTATTATTGATATTGCTATTCATAGCACTCATAAGCTTAGAAACAAATTTGTGTATCTACCTTTCCTCAGGGAGACTGCAGTTTTGTTTCTGGCAAAGAATCAGTGAAGGGCTGCAACAGTAATTGTGAAGAAAAGTTTTAGGCAAAACTTGAGCAGTCTAAGAAAGTATCAGGTAAGTATTTTCTTTCAAAATTATTACACAGCCTACAGAACTGGAACTCTCTCTACAGTGCAGATTTGCAATTGTATTCTTCATTAGTGTTTTGCAAAAGTACATCTTTGGTGGTGTGCTTAAGGGACAGATTGTGATTCTAACAGTGTTCTTGCTAAAAACTCATTAAGTGCCAGTAAATATGGGGGGAATGACAGAAAGCAAAAAGATTAAAAGGGCAATGATGATCCAATAAAGGAAAGGCATATTTTCATTCACTGTGTAAACAGAATTGCAGTTGCCATTTCAGCACATGTATCAATGGCAAATAACTTGTCTGAAAGGAGAGCATTTTCTATCTGTACACTGTAACTTCGTGGGCATGCGGGCAGTGAGTAACATGCAGCAAGTATTAAATGGATAAATATGCATAAAGATTGTATTTGGCTGGGCAAGATACAGAAGCCTGGCAGAGGGGATCTTGGTGACACAACACAGCAAGCTCTGTGCATCTTGTTGGATTAAAGACTAGATTTGTGTCTTAGCCAATATAATGTCATGTTGAGTTATGTAAATCCCATCACAGAAATGCAAACACAATGCAGCAGCAGCGTTCTTTGGCATGGGCTCTTCAGCTTTTTTTCTTGAAACCAATTTGATGTCTTGCTACAGATTGCTTTCCCCTTGCGGCACAACCACGCTATTAGTTGAATTCAGTTCTTTTCTGCTGAATTATTATGATGTAAACCCCATAGTTTAATAACTGCAATGTTTAGTTATCTTAAGCACAATTCCTTAGGACAGCTAGAAAGTTGGTATCATAGTAAATAATGAAAATTGTATTATGCAGCTGAGGAGGCAAGTAACATTCAGCTAACAAATATTTAATGTTTAAGGCAAAAATCCTGACTGATAGTAGGATATAAGCATTCATAAAATCAGTCAGATTTTCTAATGTGGCTTGCAGACATTGAAAATGCTGAAGACTAGCATTACCAGTCACTGAGCTCAGTAATACCATTCCTCAAACAATCGAAGATCATCTTATTTGCAGGCTCAGACTGGTTCAGAGTGTGTGGAGAAGGAAAAGCAGTGCATGGACTTATTTCACCTCATTCCATAAGTGGATAGCAAGAGGACCAAGCCAGAGAAATGATGGAAAAAGACATGCCAGTCCTTGTCTCTGTGCAAAGCAACAAAAGAGGAAATCTTAAGCAGGGAAAAAGGGGTTGAGGAGCAGAATAAGACAGCAGATCATAATAACTGTAGCTGAGTGGAAACCTATTCTCTGATGAGGTGTGCTATGACTGACAATTTCTCCTTTGCTTAAGGAATCCTAATTATGGCTGTAATCTAGCCCTAAGTGCTAGTACTTCAATACTAAGGATGCAGTCCTACTACCCTGGCATTTTATAACCAACTTTAAAACCATTTTAGGGATAAAAGTTCAGACTTCAAGCACAGCTTTTGGATGCGAGCTTAAATGATGCCCTCAAACTAGAATGCCTACAGATGTCTTCCTTTCATTTTGTAATATGCTAATATTAAGCATAATGTAGCTACCATAGTAGGGAATTTTCTTTTAGGTCAGCTTTTTAGGGCCTACCCTGTACATGAGAGATATTTTGACTATCATGAAAAAGGGTTTTTTTTGAAAATGTCAACTTTAATCTGTATGGTGCAACTGAAAAAGATTAAGAGAACATAAAGATTATAGGATAATGTTCTTAAATTACATATAGTGTAATTTATTTTCCTTTATAATATCTTTTATTATAAATATGAAGTCATCAGTGTAAAAATGTGAATTTGGCAGCATTTGTTTTGCTGGCATTCTTTGATTTTTATAGATCTACTTACATTTACCTCTGTGTTCAGGAATATTGTATAACTATGTGGCATTTATTACTACTTCTTCCAAAGCTACTTTCAGTTCATAGTAAAGTAAAAATGTTATGTTGGGAAGGCTAGTATTCCATTTAAAAGGGTGTAAGTATTTTCCAATGTCACTATAATTCTCATGCCTTAAATCTTCCTTTTCAGAATATTTTGGTTTAGTGGGCTGGTTTGACACTAATCACATGTAACAGTTGTTTGCAAATATGCAGCAACACTGTCTGTTGAGATCTGTAAAAGCACTAACAGCTTCCGGAACTGTTTGCCGCAGGAACAGTAGGTTGATTGCAACGGTTGGCAGTGATGAAAAGGGGCATCAAGCTGAGACAGTCCAAGAATGTCCTGATGTTAAAGGATTATCCACCTACACAAGAGAGCTAATTGGAATACTGGATCAATGATGCAGCTTTGAAGTTGCTGGTTCAGGCCACAGGTGAGATGATTTGTCTTGCCTGTAGATATTAGTTCACATGAACCCTACCTAATTTACTGACCCACCACAAAATAATAATTTAGTCCCAATTCAGCCCTGTGTTGAGAGAGGTCTCATTAGTTTATCAAAACAGTTCAAAGGTGTATTAACATTATTTAGGAATCTACTAGAACTTTACAAAAGCATATTTGCACTCCCTGACTGTGACAGATACCGGATATTTCTGGATCCTTTATAACTTTAAATGACCATGTGCACGGTAGCATCTTTTCATGTGCTTACTCAGCCTTGTGAGAAGGTGAACACACTCAAATGAAAACTGCCAGATGCATCTGAGAGTAGATTTTGCCCTTAGCTATAATAATTGCAAAATACACGGTATTGCCTGGCTTAAACCAACATTTTGTTTAAAAGATGTACCTTCATTACTACTGTTAAACATGTTAATGAAAACCAAACTGAATTTTCATCATATCTGTATATTTTTGAAGTTTCTATTAAGTTTAAAATCAGTCTGTGTGTAAAATATTGTAATTGTTTCTAAAAATACAGTAATGGATGCATTAATTTTCAAGACAAATATGTTCTAAAGCAAGGAAAGCAAAAACAGGGGAAAAAGAAAAAGTCAATATTCCCACGTTTCTACTTCAATGTAAGTATGGTAAACTTTCAACATGTATCTATCAGTCAAAAGGAAAATCCAAATTCAGACTGATAATAGGCATTGACCAGCAGGCCTAAAGGGTAAGACACCCTCTGTGAAGGACCTGAGTCACATACAAGGGGTAAAAAATGTACCTGCCTCCAGATGGGATCCAGAACTACTGAGGAAAATGGTTGAATGCATACTCTTGGCATGACTGTTCACAGCAGGAGCCAGCCAGTAAACATCACTGAGGCAGTGAAGTACTTTACTGAAGACCTTTAAGTACGTGGATCCATGTACCCCAGAGCATGACCAAGAAAGTAGGCAGCCTTTCTTTTGCGGACACAGCTGGTCTTTATCTTCGGAAACTTCAGAAACACTGTTGTGTTAAGATTCCCCTTAGCTGAATAGACTTAGCACTTCTTAGAAATGAAGATGAAGCTGTGGGTTCCCTGGCATCCTCCTATATGTCAAACTTATAGCTCTGAGGGTGTCCAAACCACTTTTCCTTTCAGTGTCTGAAACTGTAAAAACAATGAAAAAAAAATATTTATTTTAAGAATTAACTCTATCAGTTGTGTTCTGAGAATCACTACTCAAAACCTCAGGAAACACAATAGAGAGATCCTTAGCTCCTTGATCTTTACTGGGAAAAACACAACACAAAACACAACACAGAAGCTGAGCTGATGCTGAAAAAACAGGCTCATGCCAGAATGTTTGTAGAAACAAAACTGCAGCCATTCAATAGACTTAAAGGAGTACCACCCATGTTAGGTAGAACCTATGGGATTGCCAGTATTAAAACTCAAATTTAGAAGGCAAAGTATAATTTTACTTTAGAAGTTTCAAATCTATTGTTTTATTGTAATTGAACATTTGCTCATTTTTGTCTACCTTGAAAAGTAATAGAGAGAAAAACAATACAGAAGAAGTTAGGAAGATCCAGAGGGGGAAAAAAAGGCATGAAGGAATCTCTTTTTCCTGTTTTCTTAGAAATCAGGTATCTTAGGATCTTCCTGTAGAAATCTGTCAAATTTTTATTTGGCTTCTTAGCAAGAAATGAAACAAAAAATAATTATATGTTGTAAAATGGGCAAAAAATTGTTTTCATAATACAAATTGAACTTATATTTATTTTACTTTTTAAATAATATATCACAAAAGCAGAAAAAATAACAGTATTCAAGGGCAGAAAAAGTAAAGATTGTCAATGTCATGAGCTTCACACTTTTATGAAATATCACCATTGATTTTGGGTCGTAAGAATGATAGCTTCACTTGCAAAAGAGCAATGAATCATATGTAGAAGTCTTGGGGAAAAAAATGAGCTTTCATCTACCCATTACTTTATTATTAACCAGAAAAGTTATTGCCTTATCTTGGAAACCTCCACTCCATCTGGAAGCTACTCCATGGCTGAAGGATCTATGAAGATGTGCTTCAGTGGAAGGAATACATTTATGTGAAAGCATCACACCTGATGTACGAGGCAGTAAGCTTTGATTTCATGGTCTCATGCAGACTGCACAAATATCACTCAGTACAGCTTTTACTAGGAAATGACAGTCAGGAACGGATGAATAAGAGCTATATATCCTGTAATTTCAAAAGCTTACTGGCTGTATTTTAATTCACTCTGTTGTTTGGAAATTTTACTTCTGATAGGATTAAAACCCTACTCTAAATGACAGTATAATGATATAATGATACACTTGAATATTTACGTCAGAGTTGTCTTTGGTGAAGAGTGAGTTTAATTTCCTTAAAAACATAGCAGTTGGATGCTTTAAAAATCTTAATATTTAAATCTCTGCATGAAGAGAGCAGTGCTTGGAGTTAACAGCTGAACTAGATTAAAAAACCCAAAAAAACAGCAACCAACCAAAAACAATGAACAAGCAAACAAACAAAACGACAAAAAACAAACAAACAAAAACACACACACACACCAAAAAAACCCAAACAAACAGAAACCAACCAACCCCCCCCCCCAAAAAAAAACCACCAAAAAAATCCAACAACCAAAACAGGTCTAAGGCATATATCATATTGGTAGATGTTGAAGGTATCACTAAGCTGAGAAAGAAATTCAGCAAAGTCTATATCATTGTATCAGCTTTAATACTTCCACTTAGCTCCCTCATGATCATTGATTTTAAGCTTTACCACTTTGTCAAACTTTGGGCATACCCTATACCTCTCTTGTTCAAACCAATGAAATATGTTATTTATTCTTTATGTAGAACAATCACTAAAGCAGATAAAATTTTGTGCTCTACTCATTTGATTACTAGATAAATTTAAATCACATACTGGAGCTATTACTATACTCTTTTTCTAAAAGCTAGAAAGCTTCCAGAAATAATATTATAGTCAAGTTAATACTTTACTAAAAAATCACTATTGAAAGATGCTGTTAACAAAGCAGTTATGTCTTGGTGACATGACTGGCTTGGGGCTATTATTCACAAGAATATATTCTGATATATCCTTTTATAAACTGTGCTACGTATTTCTTTAAACTCAGAGGAATGCTGCTTGGGTTACCTATAATATAATGTGATTTCTCTTACTAGCCTGGAGAAGAGCTTGAATTTGAATCTGTGGTCTTTATCTTGCTTTCAGAACAGCATTTCTTCTCAGAGTTGAAAAGGATGAAACTTACTGTGCTGCCCTACCTGTATATCAGATTCCATGTGGAGCCTTGAATAAGTGCAATAGAGGTACAATATACAAGCATATTAAAGCATAGAGTCTAAGTTTGTAGCCATTATCTTTCTAATTATTTTTCTCAGAAAAGGAACAGTAGCAAAATCTCAACAAATACCATTTACTGATAGAAAAATCTTTTTCTTACAGAATAAGTTAGATATTTGTGGCTGTAATAATTTTACTTTTCCTATCTAATGTATTGGAATGTGTTTTTCCATTCATTTCATGGCTTCTCTTTAGGCTTTATCTTAAGAGAAGCATAATCATTAATGCAGTTATATTTTGAAAATGTTATCTTCACTGTTATTTAAAAGCCACATATGCATGACAGCTTGTTCTAGCATAAGATTGTATCCGGTTTGTTGATACTAAAACTGTGATTTAATATCTAAGTCTATCTGACTTGACTGAATCTAGTTAAAGATGGGCAATAGCTTTTAGTCAAGTGCAAGCACTTCTTACAAAGACTGTTGTGATAAATTCCTCTCCGTATTTTATTATAAACATATGGTTTTCTCCTGTGATGTGTTGACTGTCACTTGGAATCGACATCTTTATAGATTTCTCCAGCCATATGATTTCTGAAAACTAGTGTTTCAGCTTTTATTAACATCACAGAAAAGCACTGAAAATGTGTTTTGGGATAATTAATATGAAGAGTGTTTGGTTTCACAAGGAGCATTACTAAGAAAAAAATAATAGATACAGCAGATCTTCCAAATGAAGAAAAAAAAATAATTAAAAGATCCCACAAACAAAACAAAAGAAACCCCAAACAACAACAAGTAAAGCACTGTATGTCCTAAAGTGTTATTGACTTTGTATAAATTTATCGATGTATTGTTTCAAAGCAAGATTATACTTTCATGTGTCAGACTAACAGAGCAAAGTGGCAAATATACATCTACATATGCTTAAACCAAAGAATTAGTTTAAAAAAAATACAAAGAATTAGTTTAAAAAAAGAATTAGTTTAAAAAAAATATAAACTTTTTGATGTTAAAGTCAATATATATACTGCTTGTGGTGAAAACAGTGATACAGATCAACTCCGTCTCTCTATTCCTTATTCTATTGTAATACCATATTTTGACTTACTAGTGAGTGCAGAGAATGACACAATCTGATGGATCAATTAAGTGTACTGGAAATTGTGTCAATTACGTTTCACTAATAGTAAATAGAAAGAAATCACGTCAGGACTATATCATAATTATCATAATTACTTTCTGTAAAAGTTTTTTGATGAGATTTTGAGCTATGTTATTGTAACATAGCCTATCAACTGAATGCGGTACCTTGTGGAGAAACTAGTAGTGATAACATTTAGAGCCAGTTGTACCCAGTTTTTAAAACCCGAAACCAGTTTTCACTCTGTTTTTCTAAGTAGCCATTACATAAGCTTTCCACTGTTGATAAATTTATTAATATGTCTAAAGAAGAGTGGCTAGAAGTTTTAAAAATATATTATTACCTTTACAAGTACAAATCTGTCAAATCAGAGACTTTTTTTCAGGGTTTTTGTTTGTTTGGTTTGTTTTGGGTTTTTTGTTTGTTTCATTTAGGTTTTTTATTATTATTAATATACAGTAGTTTCAACAAAGCATACATCAAGATCTCACTGGAATCTCTAGTCAAAGTCAGAAATATAAAACATACTGATAGACTTCAGTGATCTACATCCTGTAAGACTGCCATGGACACTAGCCTTTTCTATCTGCATCTGTCCTCTTCTTTCTCCCTTTAATGCTGTTTTCCATCCAGCCCTGCAAATGAGAAGTGAAAGACCAGCCTGAATGAGCTTTGAAGTAACCTCTGATTCTCAAAGGTAATGTCTAGTCACTTCACCTCTGTGTGCCTGTTTATCTTTTGTTATTTCACTCTGAAGTTCAGTTAAGCTATTTTACAGGTGGTAAAACACTTAAAAAGCAAACACACACACATCCCTTTTTCCTGCTCAGTCTGAAAGTAATATATTACCAAAAAGGGATTTTAAAGGGCACAAGATCTCTATCTTTCATCCTTAGATTGTCTAACAGATCTGAATGTCCTTTAGTCCCTGAAGAAAAGGAACACATTGAATAGTATCTCCCTGAATGTGCACAGGCATTTTCTAACTACTTTCCAGTTCTGATAAATTTCTTATATTCAGTAATCTACAAGTAAAGCAGCAGTAGTACTGGATCTGCTATTGTAAGGTGCTAGACACCCTTAGTTTCATGTGGTGCTAAGCACTTAATTTTTCCTTTTGCAGCCCATTAGTTGCAACTAAGTTTGAAGGCACTGCTGTATGCGAAATCATTTGCATATTCCAGAATACATGGCACGTTGTTCTTGCCTTCATAAATGCATTGTGATCTATCAAGAAGCAATAGTACCTTCTAATAAGGTCTCTCACAGTGCCAAAAAGAACTCCTCATCATACATGGCTACAGTCTGAGAATCCTCAGAACACAGGTCTTCCAAGTCAGTAAGACTTTTTGATTACTATTATTGATTTTATTGTTTTTAATTTCTTCTGGTTTGTTGCTAAGTCTTTAATTACATATTACCATGCTTCATCTCATAAGGAAAATTTCTAAGCAAGCAGTATAGAAGTAGTAGATATAAGGAACTGATCTTCATTAAAGAGAAACAAGACATTCTTTCTGTAATGGAAAATTATTAATTTTATAAAATTCTTTCATGAATGTCCTATTTCCTTGCATTTAGAATATATCTTTTCAAATATTTTACAGTTCTTTTAATTATTTGTAAATTATATGAAATAAAAATGGAGAAGAATGAGTCCAAGATTACTTAATATTCTAAAAACATGTGAAATGCAATAAATGTAAACATATTATCATATGAGACCCATTTATTATTATTTTATTATTTTAAATACTGTAAATTTCTGTGACACTAGTTTTCGAACATGT
>JANHGN010011207.1:41365-61168 GCA_024605025.1 Megaceryle maxima
CTAGGAACCAGAAATCAATGTCCCTGTTATCACTGTGTACATAAGTGCTAAAGTTAATTAATTATAATTAATTAAACTTTAATTTACATTGAATTCCTATTATTAATAGTAATACAAGTTCTTTGAGTTACATTAACATAATGCTCGTATGTCAATAAACTCAAGAAGGCAAGACAGAAAATACCAAGGGAACTGTAAAGTTCTGTTATTTTCTTTCCAAAGCTAGACAATACATTTCAAGCACTGGCACTTTGAAAGATTCTAGCTGTGTTCATTTGTTTTGCGCTATTTTTGACAGTAAATGTCAGTCCTGTGCTTGCTGGCCTTTTGAATACAAAATATTACTCTATAATTTCTGTTGTCAGGCGTCATACCGCTGAAATAACTTAATAAACACTTACTTGTAGATATTATTTTAATACATAGAGTACGTGGCTTGCCTTCTTTCAGACAATCTCTGCAAAGCACAGGGAACACAACTGAGCATCAATGGCTTCAGACAGTGTCCACTTCCCTGCTGTAACTGAGACATGTCAGAACTCAGAATTCAGTGACCGTAATCTCTATCTTTTAAATGCTGTTGAAGGCATCTTAGCCTAAACTGGGGTCAGGAAAAGACTTAAAGATTTAGAGAAGTAACCTATAAGGTGAAAGTGCTATGAAAGAGGAGCTCTTTTCTTCCGTGTGGAAAAAAAAATCTGCTCATGTAGTCACTGATTAAATCAGAAGTGTTCCTTCATCCTACCTTGTGCTATTTTTCAGTCTTGGTTTAATGTGAAGTTTTTTTGCTTAGCATGTGAATTACTAGCTAGCGTGATGTGGAAAGCAGAGTAACATTAAAAACATTTTCCCAAAGTATGTTTTTATAGCAAGCAAATGTTCATGGCATTTCTTTCTGGAGGCATTCTGCCCAGTCTTGGAGTAGTTACTCTGTCATTTGGTGCTCAACAGCTCATTGTGTTGACATGTATATAAGAGTAGCAGCAATTGGAAAAACAGTGGTTGTGGACAGGTCCATCCATGTTACTAGAGTTTCTTCTAATATTTTTAATATTACAGGGTACTTATGTTAACTAAATACTGCATCATTCTTTCTTGACTTATTGAATTTGGTCTCAGATAAATGTTATCCTTTGTATAACAGATAGGGCTCAGTAAATAATATATATGTAACTTGAGTGAAGATGCTTAGAGGAGAAAGCCTTGGGTTGCTTTAGGACAGTTGCCATTACATCACACTGCGATAAAATAAGGAATGTCATTTCCCTGGGAGCCATTGAAGAGCTCTTAGCTCTCATCATTGGTAGGAGTTGAGGATGGTGTTAAGTGCTATATTTAGTAAGATAAGGGTTTAAAATAATGAGTTTAGTAAAAATAATATAAAGTATATTTCAGTAAAATTCAAATAGACAATTGCTGCGAGAGTCTGACAAGTATTTTTTACTCAATATCTATTAGATTAATCCACAAAAAAAAATATTTCATTTATTTCATTTCCTCAAGTTCCACTGAACCATTACAAAGCCTAGGGTCAGTGTTAGGATTATGGTTTAGAGGTATGTAGACTAGAAATGATGGAATCACACTAAGCCTGATATTATAAAGTGTACTCTGACTTGATTTTAGGACAGTATTCAGAGAGTAAATAATTATGGCTCCTTAGCATGCCAGCCTGACTCCCATTGCATTCAGAATGGGGGTATAAGGGCTAATTTTCTGTAAAGGCATATATGTGAACTATAGTTAAGTGTGCCGTTTAGGAGAGGACCGGTAACTCTTTTTAGGCCAGTTCCCACTAGGTTACTTTGTGAGAAAATAAGCAAAGGATTTTCACACAGGTAAAGTATCTTATATGGACTTCTTACTGAGTGCCAATGGGAGGAAATGATTATATGATTACTAGGTTGTGTTCTGTGAGAACGTAATGAATGGTGCTATGGTGCCTTCCGGGCACATGGCAGGCTTGTACCTTGCAGTTCTTCCCGTGCTAATTTGACTGCAGTAAAACTTACAGGGTCTTTGTACTGTTGTGTCTCCATGTTCAGTGGCAAGTAGAGGCCAAGGCACCATCCAGCAAGTGAAAAGCATCCTGTCTGTCACAGGGTTTCAGCTCTTCTCCCAGCCCACTTATCAGTCACTGTGAAAAAGGGCTCAATACAATGGCATATGACTTAAGAGGATTTCTCTGAACTTCAAACTGGAATGAAGGGTTCTGCTTCTTTGATGAGGCTTTGAACCTGCAACTTTATGCTTGCAAAGCCTGTGCAAGCTACTACCACCTCCTCCCTGTGTTATGGGTGTGCTTCAGGGAGAGCTAATCCACATTCTCATTCCAGGAATTTAAAAATGAGGGGGGCTTGCAGTAAGCGTTAAACTTTTCCTTAGGTATTCAATAGTAAAAGAGCATCCATATGTCACTCTGGTTCCAAAAGTAGATAAAGCACTCAGCTGCATTCTTTAATGCAAATCCCTCTAAAACCTTATATGCTATTAGTAGTCTGCTAGTTATTTGATGAAAGAGAAAATTAACTTTTCAAAGAGCAATGCAAAAAATAGAACTGAGTCTATTACGCCAACCAATCCAATATTCTGCACAATGAGATAGTGTTTCTTTCTACTCATTATGCCTAGCAAAAGCAATCAACAGGAGCCTGAAATGATAATTGTACAGAAATGATATCTGATTAAAAGTAGAGATCGGCAGGTATTGGTAATAACCCACCTATCTCTGAGAGAAAATGGGAAGTCTCTACGGTACAAGTGTTGGATTGCTTAACTCAGCATTGAAGCCTGGTTTTCTTTCAAGTTAAATTTGCTGAGGATTAAGACAACTGTGGTCATAATGGACATGTGTCAATTTAAAAGTGAAGTAAATAACATGAAAATTAAAACCGTAATGTTCACTTAACTCAAAAGACTAAAAATGTACGTTAATGTAGTGATCTCTTTGTCCCTTATTCTACCCTAAAGCATTCATGGAGCTACAGTAAATCGGAAACTAATTCTGGGTTACACCAAGGTTAATTAGAGAAAGTTAAAATAGTATTGGATTTGTCCATAAATTCTGTAGCAACAGTTATTAACCATTTGATGTTTATCTAAAATTACTGGATAACATGATACTGTGTCATTCACAATCCTATATTATACTTGCATTAAAAGGAGGGAAAAATATTTCAGATACTGTTGTTTGGAACTGCTAGTGAGTGGCAAACTGTCAGGGAAGTTGCTCCTTTAAGAATAAATTGTAATAAATGGGGAAAGATAAGTGTGAGGCACTTGTGTGTACTTTTTCACATACTCACAAACAGGCTACAGACTCAGCATGTTCAAGATTAATTTGATAAATAGCAGCTCCTTTTTCCAGCACATGCTGCACTGAATCTGCTGAATATAGGGAGGGATAGATGGAAAATTCATCAGGGGGAAAAGACAAGAGGGTAAATCTTAAGTGTACCTAACTCCTATCTTTCATAATGCAAGATGGTTTATGTACACTCCCTCTAAACTGTATGCAATGCCTTCTCTTTCTTCCCACACAGTAGCTGCACTTGGAATGATTTTTCTGTTTGCATCCTGGTTTATTCCTCTTTTGGTCTGCCTCTCCTGCTTCCTCTCCACTTCATAAAAAGCAAATCTTTTCCTATTTGGGTTCCTACTGCCTTATCCCCACATGGCACAGGGAGTAAATTCCAGTTTGCTTCCAAGGGAGAGTGATAGATAAAAAAAAAAAAGAACACCATGGGGAATATGGAAAAATATCTCAAAAAGCAGTTTTTTCAAGTGCTGAAGGCAGAAGAAATGTAGGAGCAACATGGCTGAGAGACTCCATACAACTGCATACAACTGTGTAGCCATGCTGGTTTTCAGCAGCAGCTGCAAAAGGGTTGTGCAAGGTAGGAAAAAGGCTTTTCAAGGATGAAAGAAAGGGTCAGTCCCCTCTTTTTAGGCACAGGCAAATCAGGTGGCCTGTTGACCTCTACAAGCTACTGCTAAGTACTACAGCTATTCTTGGTGCCCATTCTGGGACTGACTCATCCCCTAGGTGGATCTAAGAGACAAATGGTATTGCTGGTCTGCAGGAAGGGTACAAGTCAGCCAGTCTATTCGCAGTGTCAGTTCTGCAAGACTTTGGTGGAGACCTGATTTAATACTGACAGTAGAGAACAGATATTTGTTTGAAAACATTTGTCTGAGAGAGGAAATTGCATTAGGTGTACTGTAGAGTACACTCGAGCTGTAATGTAACCAAGATAATTGTGGCCACAAGCATACAATTGCGTTTTTTGTATCTAAAAAGTGTGTAATGGAAAGTATTCAGATGAATCTCAACTTTAAAGAAACAAAAGCTCTAACTGAGCATGTTTCTTCTAAAAGAAGAGAGAAGAAAAATGGGGAAATAGAGTCTGAACTGCTTAGCTAAAAGCCAGGACAATTTTAATTATTTATCCTGTATTTTGGGGAATTTGATTTGCAAAGTAAATACACTGGAAGACTTCTTATTAAGCAGAGTGTTATTTGCACCAAATAAGACAAAATCTGTTCAGAATTACTCAGATACAGGAAGACCTCCACTATCTGTATGTTGCTAATCATTTCTCTGAAGCCATAACTCTTAACAATATCTAAATAAAGAGACTAGTCAGGGGAAAGCTGTGAATGTAACTATAGAGGCAGTCAACAGTAAAAATATTGTACAGTCAACAGCCCTGTCAGTGAACCATCACAGGCATAAACTCTAGACAGAGACGAAAAGATGTCTGACTGTTCTAAAGATGACAGAAAAATAGATAAAACCCTTGTTTTCAGAAAGCCTTGGGGCAAACAGGGATTTACCCATTCAGACAGTTGATGTAGTGAACATACCTAAGGACTCCCAGGCTATTGGGAGTGCCATTTTTGATGTACAGCTCTCTACCATCCCTAACCAACGTCTCACCACAACGAAAATCAGCAAAACCAGCAGAGAGAGGTTATAATCATATGAGAGGTGTCCTACAGAGTCAGCCCAAATGCTCTACTAGTGGTCTATTCTGATTTTCTGACTTTGAAAGTGATGCTCTTCAGGAAGTTTATACAAGTCAGACCATGCATAGCATATCTGCTTTGCCATGTGCAGGAAGTGATACAGTTTCTGAAACGTCAGGTAAACTCAGTTTCTTTGGAGTCTGGCTCACCCTTACTGCCACAATGGTGTGCATCTCAACATTTTCTTGCATAGTCACTGCTATTCTTCCTTCAGCTTTTATCCCAAGTAGGTTATGATAAAATTGATTATTAATAAAAGTAATTTATTAATGTTTACATGCATTTAAAAACTCTAATGGGCACATTAGGGGAATTACTTTGTCCATTGAAAGTTGATGCTTTAATTTGGTCTTTAGAGCAAAGGCTTAAAGTTGATCATCCATACAGAGTACTGGAATTAGGCCTGTGAGAGATAACAGAGTGCAAAAGGGATGTCAGAGATACAAAACAAATGCTGTTCCTTACTAAACTGCAGGAACCAAGGAGTCCTTCCCATACATATTTACTGAGGACCAAAATTGTGCAGTAATTCTGCCACAAGGGACCTGTATTCTAAAAGCAGCATAGAAGGAGAAAGCTTCTATGCTTTTTTCTTTGTCTTTCAGACTGCACATATTCACGATGACATCCATTTGCTACATTGCATTTAATTTACATATTTGCTTCATCTGCATGAATCTCAATTATCCATCTTTGTGATAACTTGTCTCATTCCAGCTCTTCTGAAGGAACTATAATTTTAAGAAGGAAAGAAATGTTTGGGAATAAAAAACCCAGTAAATTAAGGTTCTAGGGTCCCAAATGGCAGAGTAATCCTGATTTGACATTCAGGATTGACAATGATCTTTCACAGGTTATAATTTTAAGGTTACACAGTTTGTGTTCATTTGGCCTTTAGAGGTGAGGATTTTATATCACCATAAACAAGACAGAGTCCTCTATAAGCAACAATACATATGTGCGTTTGGTACTGAAATATTGTCTATTCTATTCTCATTACTGCTTTATGGCTACCATCTAAATTGTACTGGATGCCTTTTGACAGACAGATGTTCAAAGAGGTAGAGAAGAGTTAATGTAACTATGTAAGGTTTCTAAAAAGTATAAGAACCTCTTTGGCTGAATGTTGAGACTGTTCCCCCCAGACATGCTTTTTGCTGGAAAACAAAATCCAATTTCATGTGTGTATTTTATTTTGTATTAATTTTATGTGAGCTATAACTTTCCATCTGAGGTAGGTAAAAATAAGCCAGCAGTAATTATTCTACCCGTTTTAAAGGGAAAATAATAGGAAAAAAGTCAGAGAAATTTTTTTGTTAAAAAAACCAAACCAAAACAAAGAATAATGACAAAGAAACACAAAACAAACAAAAACACCAACAAAAGCAAAACCCAACAAATAAACAACAACAAAACCCAAACAAAGAACAACAAGGTAAAGAAAACCCCCCCATACTCTCCAAACCCCCCACAAAAATTATTCTGGAATATTCCAGACTCCAGAATTGTTTACCCTCTTTAACAAAGGGAAATTACAATGCACAGTACTGCATCCTATCATCTGTCACCTGTTTGCATTACACTTGGATCACAAAAAAGCACAGAAATTAAAAATGTAATCTATTCATTTTATATCTTGATGAATACTAGTTATTTTATACTAATAATATTTGCTATTCTGTTCATTCGAGTATTATATCAGAATTTATTATCTGTGAGGAAAAAATAACTTGTCAAAGTTAAATTCTTATGTCAAAAATGGGCAATTACACTTATTGCTTTTGTTTCCTTTTCTCCAGAAATTACACAAAACATACAGGTACCATCTGCCTGGTCAATATCCAAACTCTGCATATTTATCTTAGGACCACAGTTCTACAGGTTAGTTCTGTGACCTTTAAACTTTTCTCCTTGATTTTATTTTGCCCTGAAGAAACAAGACAATATAAATTATTTTCACTAACTTGTCTCTAAAGGTATTGAAAGAAAGACTAAAATCAGCCTATTCTGTCCCCAGCTAAATGCCAGCTCTACATAGTATTATATGAAATATATTAGGAATGAGCACTCATTCTTTACTTATTTATGCAACAGTCGAGCTGGAAAATAATCATTTCATGATCCTAGACCCTACAGCCCAAAGAATTACCAGCTGTGGTAATTATATGGTAATGGTAAGATGTATACCCAGTATATATTTTATACCCAGCAAACATCAGGATGTGAAGAGCATGAATAGAACAGCCCACTGATAGCTCAATAACCATCAGAAGCATTGGCAGCTAATGTAATGCAAAGAAATTTTGTTACCTCTTCTTATGAGAGATGTTTTGCCCTCATTACATGACACTCTAGAACTGGAAAGTGGGCAAATAAACAATGATTACCTAAGTAACCCCCTGCCACATATATCTGTGTATATAAAGTACAGAAACACGTCATGTTTACATGCAGAATGCACAGGCCAACTCGATTAGCACTCTCAAATTTCCTTTTCTTCCAGTTTTCCATGCATGTCCACAAGTAGGCAGATTCTAAACCCAACGTATATTTTGTTCAAAGAAGGATTTTCCAAGTTGTCACTGGATCCTTCAGAAAAAAATGCATTTTGATATACTTTTTCTGTAGAAAACTGGGGGATCCTGCTTCCTACAGACCGTTGCATTTTTATGTAATATAGGTAGCCAACTGGCAGGAAGTTCACAAATAGCCATTCCAACTTGCAAGGACAGTTGCCAACTCTAACAGATTTGTCTTTCATGGGATTAATGTTCTGCAATCACTTGTACCAAAGCAGGTATTAAAACAACAACAACAAAAAAAACCATACAAACAAAAAAAACCACACACAAAAAAATAATAATTCCCAACAATTATTTTGGCAGTGTGGATCCCTACCCTAGTTTTAGCAGACTGGTATCCTACAAACATTTTATTTTTGTGTGACATACCCAGCATTAAGTGGAAGTAAAATAATTTTCTATGGTATTGCAGCACAAGCATATTTCTATGACATCAAAGCACATAAAGGACTTTGCTAGAAAAGCTGTGTAAATATTGCAACAAAGATGGTTCCTGTGCTGGAATGGCACAGAAACAATGGAGAATTTAATATGCTATGCACTATTCTTCTTGCCAAAGTATCTGAGGAAAGGTGATAAAAAGGGTAAATTTGAATACTTTTCTGGTTTTAGTTCTGATTCATACAGATTAACATACATTCTAAGGTCTTCAGGCTACTTTGAGACAGTACTGCTTAAGGAATGCTGCAGAAGTATACTTTATTTAGCCAGCATCCTTCAGCTGCACTCTGTATAATGAAATAATATCAGAAAATCTGGCTGTGTAGGCTGCATGTTCTAGAAAATTTTGATTGCACTGTCTCTTCGCTGACCACTCAAAGTTGAAAATAGCTTATGCAAAATCTTATTTTGGATACTCAGGGGGAACATAGTTAAATATGGTGAATCATATAGTCTTAGCAATTACTGTCAAAGCCTTGTCATTTTGAAAGGAGAGAGATTTAAAATACTTGCTTAAATTTACAAATGAATAAAATAGAAATGGAAAATAAAGAAAAAAGCCATTTCAAAGTTCCTAGGTAATCAAATAAATAGAACACAGGCAAGAACAGCGATGGGATTTTTCCTCCCTGCTTTTCTTTGCCATGGGTAGGTCCATAGCAGTTAAAACATGTAATGACTCAATCTTAGTCTCAAAGAGAAATCAAAGAGAAAAGAAGATGTATTTCCAGGCTAAAAGTAGAATTTCATCGTCCAGCCCTAAGGTTTGGATAGATTAAGGGAGCAGGGAGGGACAGAGCAGGTGATAGGCAAGCTGTGGTCTTGACAGTTAATCTGTCATCTTGAAATTTCTGTTTGCTGCTCAAGCAATATATGTGCTCCAGAAATCTATGTACAGAAGTATGTTTAGCTTCAGATGTTCAGCTTCAGAAGAAGGGATCGCTGCAAATATTATACATAAAGCTGTTACATTTAATATTTTCCTTTTCTTATCCATATCTCTTTTGATGTGGTTTTATTTTAAAATTCTGCACTTCAATGCAATCATGAAGTCTGTTTCTGATTTCACTGCACTGTTGTAAACTGGAAATAACAACATAAACTAATTTGAGTTTACAGGAAAATCTTGCAGCTGTGATTAGCCACAGAGTTCAGTGTAACAAAAGTATGGAGACAAGCTTGTACAGATATGACAAGATCTAAGTCAGTAAAGCAATGTGACACACTACGGCTGAGGGAATTAAAAACCAAGGACATTTCTGTATCCCAGTAAACCCTATCCTATGGCAGTAGGAAAATCCTGAAAAAGCAAAGAGGACCAGATACTAGCTTAGTTAAACTGGGAAGCCTCAGGTCACCTTATCCAGGGGCAGTCATCTACTGTACTGCATGATGACAAGCAGTAAGGCTGTCAGTCTTCTTGATGTGGTACTGAAAATAGTCACTCATGCAGAAGCTGAATATCCAAAGATCAGTCAGTGTGATGAGAATTTGAGAACCTAAAGTTATTTGGAAAGATGCCAACGGGTATCAGTGCCACTCACATGAGTGCATTTGTTATCTAGTGCTGACAGATCAGGAATACATAGGGTGGAGGACCTAGGGCTCTCTACATGTCCTGCAAGTGAATTGGATCACAGGCAGAAGCACAGAAATTGTTGATAAAATGTGGCTTAATGATTGAAAATCCATAAGAAGAAATACCTGTGGTCATGATATAAACACTCATCATCACTGACAGAAGTCATATGTGCAAGAGAAGAACTGAAGAAGGAAGCGAGGAAGGTATTTTGTATTTTCTGTCATGACAGGGATGTTTCAAGGGAGAAAGGCATAGGAATGCGAGGACTTCACCTTATCTTGTGTGTCAATCCCGCCTCTGAGAAAGTATCAAGTTTTCACTCAGATCATGGACAAGCTAAGAGTTCACCCTTTGTTTATACCCATGAACAGTTTCTACCATTTAATATAAAATCCAAGCTGAAAAATAATAACTGTTTGTGATAACAAAAGTGGTGTTGTTGACACTAAGAGGAGGTACCAGACAGACCAAAAAGTGTAAAATATTTTCTTAGATGCATGCAGGTGCTTATGTCACAAATCTTGGGGTTTATCCTTGTTTTTTTTCTCCAGGCCTGTTCATGTCTTGTATATCAACATTTCTGTTTCTTCATTTGGACATGCAACAGATTGGTACTTATGATGGAGGCAGATAAGAAGTCTTGAGAGACGATATCCTGATTTCCATCAAAAATGCAAATATTATATTAATGTTTTAGGGTATTTTTTATGGTAAGCTGTCTCTGAAATGATTGTGTCTATTGTTTGTGGTTGCCAGTGATGGATATAAAAAGAAGATCATAATGTTTCAGCAAGGTAAGAGTATTTTGACCTTCAGCTGGGATTGTTTCTTTTGTAATGAACGGTCTATAATGAAAATGGAATTTTTTTATTTTATTTTTTTTTTCAAAGTATATGACTTACAAAAGTAGATCTGCAAGGCTCCAAATAATATTTTATAGTGTATGGTCAATTATTAACTTATCTTCCTATCTACCCTGTATGTTTCACAGCATTTTCATGAATTGTCACATGCTCATTCTACTGGTTGTAATTGATTCCTTCACTTTTTAATGATCCAAAATGAGTTGCATGGATCTAAAATGAAACTAAAAGAGCTGTTCATTGCTTTTATCTTTGAACACTCTCAGATATAATATCTCAATCTATTAAGATGATAATTTAGTTTTTTGATTAAACATGGATGGAATGTTATACTCAGAAACGAGAGATGATAAAATGCAGAATAAATTGATAAAACTCTATTTAAGGTAGGACACTGGGGTTCTCTCCGAATAGTGTTGATTCATTCATCTGCAGCTGGATTTGGTGGATTGCAGTGACAATACTGGTGAATATTTCTTGGGTTACTGAAAATTAAACTGCAGTGAAAGGAGTCCTTAATAGGGCTCTGCTCATAAGAATATTGAATTTATGTTAAAAGGAGGGAGGAATCTATATTAGGAAAAAATGATGTGAACTAGCTACAAGATAAGACTTCAAATGTGTTTTTTTAAATTACTTCTCAAACTTGGCATGAAAAATTTTAGCTTCGTTTACAAGGAATCTCTGGGTATAGGCATAAAATATTTGAAATGGAAGATCTTTAAAGCACTTTAGATCTTTAAACTACAAGCAATTGAAACCTTAGAAGAGAATTTTCTTTCTTTTTTGTGCATAATAAACAACAGCAGACAGTATTTTTAGTGCCAAAGGCCACACATATCATAAAAAAGTCATTAAATTGGAAGATTAGATCATATCATTATATGTCCATAGTTAGGTTATCTGTACAACTGATTTGACTAAAATACTGATGATAGTGTTTGCTCAAAACCAGGCCACTTACATGTACTACTAGAATTAATTTTGACACCTAACGATGAACATTTTCAATGATCATTATCAGAGTTGCTTAAAACTGTGAATCACTGAGGTACAGTGTTTCAATACAATGGATTTTCCTGTTGTGAGCGTACAATTTATGTTCTGGCTACATATAATATTAAGACAGTGCAACTAGGCAATTGTAGGTTATATTAAGGTTGAACCTGGTAATATCAACTCAGGAAAGTATTTTGTTTCATAGTTAAGTAGATAGCTCCACTAACTGCGTAGAAAGAAAAAATATGTTAAAGAAGAAGGTGCTGTACACTAAGTACTGTATAGATTCTAGACATTTGCAGTAGAGCTATCACTACTCTGGGGATCCTCCAGTGATCTAGAGTAGGACAATACAGTGGAATCAAGCATTCCATAGAGCTCTGTTTTCTACCTTCTTGCACAGTGACCACTTCAGGATCAGAGGCAAATGAAGTTGAGAGAGATTAAAATTACAGTGATATTAGGTTCTAAGATAGATCTGTCTCAGCTGCCAGGTTATAAACCCTGCCTTTTCACCTGTACTGGGGCTGCATGCCTGAAATTCAAGTGATGAAAAACAAATCTTTGCAGCCAGTACTGCTGACTGAACCTGGAAGGACTAAGTTTTCTTTTGCATCTTTTGTGCTTTTTAAAATGGAGAACATACCTGCAAAAGAGAGGAGACGGGTTTTTTTGTTCCATATTAATTTAAAAAATATACATGCCATTATGGCTGGGAAAATATGAACTTTGAAGTATGAATGTCAAGACAGAAATGACAAATTAAATAAACCTAAACTATTTCTAAACATATTTAAATAAATATATAACATGCTTTTCTTTGCTGACTGTCAAAATGAAAGAACACTGTGTCTCAGCTAAGACATCAAAGACTTGAAAGAGTTTGGAGAAGAAATGGAGTGCTAATTCTTACTGAAAGCAGAAGTATTGCTAAGGGAGCCACTTCTTCTAAATTATACCTCTTTGACTTAAATTGACAATAAAGGAGAAAATTACTACTGAGAATGTGAGAAATATTTGCTTCTTTTCAGAGATATTAAAATAATTTGACCTCATTGGATATACATTGCACATCCTTATTTTGAGGCTCATAGAATCTGTTGAATTGAGCTTGGCACTGTTCTCTGTGTTAGAAGAAATGGAATACATTTGAAAGTAAGCTGTAAGATTATAGTATTACTAACTGGAATGATATCATCATCAGAGTTCACTTGGAGTTTATTTGACACCTATTCTAAATGCAGGACTCAGAAGCATTGTGGAAAGTTCCCATATCTGACTCTGTGTTTTGGTCTATTACATGTAGATGTGGCACTCAGAGACATGGTTTAGTGGTGGACTTGACAGTATTAGATTTACAGTTGGACTCTGATTTTAAAGGTCTTTTCCAACCTAAATATGATTCTCTGTACATCCTAACTGCACGTGACAGCTAGACAATCAAGCACTCTTCCTCAGTAGTGTGGTAACTACTGGAAAGATACAAAAGGGGTTTTGGTTCTTTTCCAGATTTGTCTTGCAGTTTGACAGAGATTCAAGGAATGCTTTAGCCAGGACTCTTCTCTCAGTGTTTGGATTGGGTGTATTCACAAGCACTGGGATTTCATTCTCCGGTACATGATGGAGATGGTCTCAATTTCTTTTTGTCAGTATGATGCAAGAAAATCTCCTCTAGCGAATGCTTATTGCTGCTTTGTGAGAAACTGCACTTAGAAAATAACATTCAGTAAATGCAGTAAACACAAAGATGTATCATGAAAAAAAGAAAGTTTTACAACAAAAGCTACACAACTCTTAAGTAGAAGTTGTCGAAGTTGCATCACAGAGTTAAATTATCACATCTCTCTGGCCTTCTAAGTAACAAAGTTTTATTATAACACCTATTACCAGTTGATAACTTTTCAGAACTGGGCTAGAAGTGAAACTTTTGCCATGCACTATTATGTGCTTTTGCAGCTAAAAAAAGACAGTAGATGACAAATCCAAGGAGCAGAATTAGCTCCTTTCCAATTTCTGTGTAAAAACTCCAGAGCAATTCTATCTTTTCCATTATGCTTACATTTCAATATAATGTAAATCTAGGTAAAATCCTTATCGTCTGCTGTAAAAACTCTTTACTCGGTGGGTAAAATGCAAAATCTTCATTGTTTTAGCGACCTGAAGACAGCTTTTACTCCCACTCCATTATAGAAATTCCATGACCAGCTTTGTTTGTACTCCCTCTTTCACCCACAGAAGATTGAATTCATTTCTGCACAGTAGAATAAGTTTAAGGGAATCAACTTATTCGTTTTCTCTTGGTAATGAGCCCATAGCCTTTTTGAAATAATAAATAAGATATATGTTTGAACTCAAATACACAGGCAGTAGCCACAAGGTTTCTCTGTCTACTGCTGGTGACTGAAAAATAGGCTTTTTTTTTTTTTAAGGAATTAAAAATTCAGATTTTCCCACTGACCCCGTGTATCTACATATGCCAAATCATTCCTTTACAGAAAGGTATATAGTAAAATGTATTATATAAGAGATTAAATAAAAAACCCTCCTCTGCTTTTCCTCTCACCTTCCTCTTTTAGGATTACATTGAAAAAATGGTATTATGGAAGTTTTTTTGTAGCATTTGTCAAAGCCACAATACTGAATTGTTATGCCATGATGCAATGACATAGATAATACAACACACTGTTTTCTCAACTAATTACCAATGTTACATTTCCAATGAGAAAATTGCTAAGTTACTAAATGGATGTGTTATTCCTATACAATTTTGATAAGATGAATGAATTTTATCTTTATCGGTACAATGTTTGGAAACCTTATTTCATTTCTTCTTCCTTTGACTATCTTCTGTTTTGTAAAGGCAAAGTATTTGTCATTTTCCTATTATCCAAAAGTCAGTTAAAAAAAAAAAAAAACAACTCAGTGTACCTTTTCAAGACTGAGCTCACACAGGTATAGAAAGTATGGATGCCTTCTACTAAAAAAAAAAAAAAAAAAAAAGGATAGACAACAATGTCACTTGAGAATGGCATTTTAAAGCAGTGGATTGTTCAGTCAGCACTAGTTCCTTTTGTGTCTCCAGCACGCCTGTTCCCAAGACCTATGTCTCCATGTAAGTGATGTTATTCCCTATGTAATAACACTGATACAAATAAAAATATTTTCAAAAGTTTGGCACAGGGGAAATGCCTAACCTCTTTCTAGATATTTTTACTTTTTTTCTTGAAAGCCAGGCAAATTTCATAGATTCGAAATTCTGTGTTGAGAATTAAGGACAGAAAAAACCCAAAGGAATTACTGCTCTCTTGAAAATTTATTTCATTTCTTCCTGGGCACTATGCAGTCGATGCTTCTTTTTTCACATGAACTTCTACTCATGAAAGGCCACCATATTTTGTGTGATTTGTTATTTAGTACTTAGAAGTAATAATCAGAATTTAAGTCCCTGTGAATGCTCATAACCTGCATGAGTATGGAAGACTACAATGAACTACTGGGAGAAAAATATTGGTGCATTTTTTTGTTCTTTAATTCTATTTACTGGTAGCTATATGCTGTTGGTTTGGGTTTTTTTTTTTTTTGCTTGTTTATTACTGTTTTGGAGTTGTTTGCTTTTGTGTGGGTTTTTTGGTTGGGGGTTTTTTTTATGTGTAGGGTTTTGGGGTTTTTTTCTTAGAAATTCTATTAGAAATATATTGCTATATTATTTTAGAGAGCTGTACTTCAAAAGAACTAAGATATATTAATAATATTTCTTTACAGAAAAGCTAAAGTAATCTTCTTTGTACCTTGGAATCTGTGTTCACATTACATATTAATTAAAAAAGCATAATTCCTTTTATTCTTCCCAAAATCTTACTCTTTCAACTGTTCCCACCAGTAAATTGAAGCCCAATGAAATCTAATTGCAGGGTGTGCAACCTGAGAGACATTTAAAGAGAAATTAGAAACTCTAATTATCTGCTAACTCTCCTCCATTTACGTTACTTTGCAAATTTAACTTCCCCTACCTTTAATTTTCTGTCTACTGCTTTAATTTTGGCTTATTATTAGTAGTGCTAAACTGTTGTCTAGCTGCATCAATATACTGCTAAATTTTCCTAAATGAGCATAAATCAGTTTGTTTAATGTTTATGTTGCAATAGGAATTCTCAAGAGATTCAGTGCGTATTATTATAGAGAATTTTGTTACAAAAAGATCAAGTAAAATGACCCAAGTATTAATAGAACATGAAGGGACATGATCTGTCCTAATGCAGGATTGAAAGTAGTGGATTTTGCTCCCAAAGTCCATTTGGCTCACTAGGCTTTCAGCTGTTGTTACAGTTAATGAGAGTGTTATTTTTCTCAGTTTATCCTACACTGCAGAGGGTGTTGATTACAGACAGTTTTATTAAATTTGCCCATTATTTAGCTTGTATTTTCAGTGTAAAAGTGGGAACAGCAAGGTGAACTTTTTTTTTTAATGAGCCTTTTTTTTTTTTGCCTCTGCCAACAAACCTCCTTTCTTCCTTCTGCAACCACTTTAGAAAATTCTCTGCTTGCATGAAAAAATCAGAGAAATTATGATTACCCAACAATTAGTCATCTAAAAGTCATGCACTTAATGCTAGAAAATGTATCAAACATGACATTTCAGCGGTGTTTCCCATGTATACAGCATATAGTTGAACTTTTAATATCTTTAGTGTGTATAGATATATATGTGTGTATGAGTGTGCACTAACCTCCATGGAACAGTTAAACCACTAAATTAAGCAACTTAAAGTTTGTAAATGAGACAGAGTACAAAGACTTTATGTAGAAAACGATTAAGCGGCTATGTGTGTACACAGATGTTTTTATTTGCTCTTACTTAAATATCTGGTTTTGATGATCCTTAAATTTGTTTCTGGATGCACATGAGCGAGCTATACAGCTTGTAGTTTCTTTCAAGTATATAAGATACATTAAATAACCATAAAAGGTATTATTTTAGGATTTGAATATCCAGGTACCTCCCATGATGTTACTGGAAGTACGCTAATGAAAGTGATGCCTTGTTCTTAAATAAATTAAAAAATTAAATTCTTTATTATTCATAGACACTTTAATCTGCAAATTCAAGATATATCTTTCAAAATAGATCTGTTTCAAAATTACATTCCTGCTAATCCACACATGAGCTATGAAAATAAGATTTCACATTCTACTCTTCTTTTGTGCTTATGTAGGTTTTTCAAAAAAGAATTGATTACATGACTGTGTGCTAGAAAGCTTGCCTGATTGTTCCCCATTATATCAACTGGTCTAATAAAAGATATCGCCTCTGCCAACAAACCTCATTTCTTCCTTCTGCAACCACTTTAGAAACTTCTCTGCTTGTGTGAAAAATATCAGAGAAATGATGATTACCCAGCAACCAGTCGTCTAAAAATCATGCACTTAATGCTAGAAAATGTATCAAACATGACATATGCTGTAAGCTTATAACAGTGATGGAATCATTTTTCATCACTTATCATAAGTGATGTGATTTTTTTACAGCTTAGTGATAAGAAAGTAAATTATTAATAAATAACAATACCTGCTTAAAGGATCAAGAAACTCACAGTGACCACTAAAATTAGGGCTGGTTATCTGGTAAGTGAAATGCCTTAGGAAATAAAAATAAACCTGATTTCTGCTTATGTATTTATTAGGTGCCAATTGCCAGCAAATAGTGTACCAATACAAATCTAATTATATTGATGCTAGGAGATTAATTTTGCATATGCTATGTGATGAAAAAAAAAAGTACTTTTAAAGGATCACTTAAATTTTTCACTTAATTATTATATCTAACCAATTTTGGGTAGTAAATGAATAGACAAAAGCATGTCATAAAAACAAAATTATCATATCCTCATGTTGTAGACTGAGACCAAACTCTGGTCAAAGTGAAGGTATTTTTATTTACAGTCAGATATGACCTTCATAGCTTAAATTTTGATTACGTAGTCTTGCCTACTGAGCAAATCTCTCCCACTGAAGATTTTACATCCTTGTTGTAAATGTATAGCTGGATGACGTTACTGGAACTTCAGGACAAATCTGAAAAAGAATTTAGATGTATCTAATTTGTAGGTATGCTGTACTACTACCAAACCCTCCAATTTCTGACGTCTGGTAACTATCACCACGTGAGTGGGAGTTTGGTGTTTAGCTTGGATCTCTAGATGTGTCTCAATAGCAGTCATTCTCTTTTAACCAACAGTGCAGTGGTCCACAAAGCTCTTAAAGGGCAGAGATCAGTTGTCACAATCACCAGAACGAATTGCAGCTCTGATGTGCAGCTCCCAGGTTGTCCCATGGCAGCCCACCAGCAGCCACAGTTACCCCACCTACTGCCCGAGCACCCTGCTGGGAAAGCAGCACATGGACATGCATTAGAAGTCAGCTGGGTAAGATCTGTATTTTTTCTCTCACATACCAAATTTTAATTTGATTCATTCTAATTTAGATTCAAAACCCTTTACCTTCTTGTAAGATTTCTTACACGTCTTAATCTCTGATGGTATCTGTCTCTAAGCTAATCATTCCAAGTGTCTGTTGTAATCAGTGGAGTTCTAATCAGTATCATCTAAGGTAATTATTTGCATCCTGAAGCAGATATCTAAAAGAAGCTAAATTAATTGCATCTTGAAAGCAGTTATGTCTTGCCATTTGGCCACAAAGAAAATACAAAATGACTAGCTCAGTGTCTGTAATCTGTATTATAGAACCCTAAAGTTAGCTATAAGTCACTGTATATTTTTTTCTATATAGCATAAAAAAAAAAAAAAAAAAGTCATCTTTAGAAATCATTTGAATCTCATTTTTGTAACAATATAAATAATTTGGATTACTTCCTTTTGTGGACCCTGTAAGCCTCTATAGGTGCCATGAAAGGACTTGGGTTTTTTTCCCCGTCTTGTTAACAAAACCTAAATTCAAAGTTATATGAAATTTCATGTATGAGACTGGCTCTGGACTAATTACAGTATTTCAGTTCCTGTTGCAATTACACCACTTTTATAATTCTCAGTATGAAACTACTGGCTGTAGCATGATTGTCATCTACTGGGACCTCCACAGAGAAGGGATGACTGGAATGATGCTTAGGTGCACTCCCCAGTTTTCAGCAATCTGTGTACTTTGCCTTTTATGATCTGACAGTATCATCAAATAGCATGTCCGTTTTGCTTACCCTGGAGGACTTCTGTGTGCTTTGCTGTATGTCCCTGCTCTTTAGGAACACTGTGTAAGCATCTTCGTAGTGAAGAATTAGCTCACCTGGGATTCTCACTACTCTTAGTTATACACAGATTTCAATGTAATTTTTTGTGTATATTAATCCAGGTTCTCTCAACAAATGCCCACTCATCTTCAATATGATGTTCTTGGCAAATAAAGGGACTTGGGCACTTTTATCTAGCCCCGTGTTGGAATGTATGGCAAAGTGTAAAGGTACACAGAGACTCACTGCAGCAGCGTGTATTTATGTCTATCATAACATGGTTTCAAGACCACGTTGTGCTTAAAAGATTAAATTATTACTCTTATCTTTGTCTCATGGGCATCTTGAGAAAAAGAAGTAATAAAATCCCTTCCCTTAAGAATAAAATAAACTATTTTTCTTCTTTAATTTTATTTACTTAGTACCTCTCCAAAGGTAGATACTGAGCAAGCAAAATATTTTCATATTTCGCTGTATCTAAGCACTGACATAGCTCATATTAACTTGTTAGTCCTAATACTTAAGACACAAGGATGTTCTAGTGTCCAGCTGTTATTTCTTGAAGTTGCAGAAAGTATGGGTGAATAGGTTAAGAAACTCATGAGTTTGTTTATTCTGGCTCACAATCATCAGTGAAGATATAATAATTTTGTAAAGATAGTCTGAGTTTATGTGTCTGCTTTCATTTTAATTTCATTTGCATAATTAAATATTCCCCTTTGTGGATCAGTCAGGGCCTAACAGCCTGACCCTTATTTCCCACATTTACATGGACATCTCCAGTTACAGGGAACAGTTCTAGAAGAATACACAATATGTAATTAGGTTATCAAAAGAGGCGTTAAAATAGTATTGAAATTCCCACAAATCAAGAAGTTTTGTGAGGCAAGGTAATTTTTTTTTATTAAAGACTAAAATGGAATTTTACTATACACATCAAAAAAAGCATTTTTTGGCATAAAATTATTCCTATTCTAGAGGCCTTCCTAAGGTGCATCTTGGGGGGGGTCGTGCCTTCTTGGGGGGGCTTGGTGGGGGTTGTTTTGCGGCAGACTCCAATACCAATCATTT
>JANHGN010011207.1:61268-90797 GCA_024605025.1 Megaceryle maxima
TGATGGGGACAGAGCCGCGCCTCCAGAAATGAAAATTGAGCCCTCCATGCTGCCCCAGCACGTGTGGGAAGCGCCCAGTTCAGTGCTGGCAGGCAGTGCCCCATGCTGCCATGGCCGTGAGGTTGCCTCTGGTGAGGGGCTGCACCGCAGGCGCCGGATCTGGTTCGGATTTTTTTGAGACAGAATCAAATACAAATCATTTTCTGGGGCTGAAAAAATGTCTTATTTCACAGCTTTAGAAAAACATTGATTTTTCATATAAGCAAGCTTTTTTGGGGGATGTATTTGCTTATATTTGTTTTAGGAAGCTAAGTTTTCGTCTGTACATATTGGGGACTTGAAAATATAGACATATCTTCAGGTGGAGCTGGAACTATAAAATAAGGTGTTTTTCTAAAGTGAGCAGCTTTGTCCAAGCTTTTGACAAAAAAAAGAGCATGTCAGCTGAACAGTGTACCTTATTGTGGAGTTTACTACAAGCCTAGCTTGCTCCTTGTACTCAATGGCTTACTTGGCATGCTATAAAACTCCCCAATATCTTTGTGTCTCAGGACTGCTCTCCTTGTGGCTTATCTGACTCCTGATCTTGGGAATCTTACTGACTTTGTTATTTAACTTAAGATTTTCAATTCCATAAGAAATTGTGTGGTTTTAACTGTGTTGTCCTGTTTCAGAATATTTTTTTTTCCCTTCAAAAGCTACTTCTTTGCTGAGCTGAAGTTCTGCTTTAAGGTCAGTTCTGCATTTAAAAAAAAAAAAAAAATTAATTACACTTAAATGATGCATTTGCATTCTTTGCACGTCCTTAAGCTAGAAACTTTTAGCAAAAAATGACCTCCTTAGAAAAAAAGGATAATTGGACTAATTTTTTTTTCTGAGATAAAAACAGAAAAGATTCAAGAGTTGGTTTGGAAGCCACTAGGTCAGCATGGCAGGAGCTATTATGTCAGTAAAGCTCCACAGACAAAGTGTGAAGGCTTGTTCTCTATTTCTGCCACCATGTACTGAAGGAGAGGAATTGCAATTGAAAGTGGAAATGTCAGCATTGTATTTGCTTTACAGTTACAGACAAATAACAGGTGTTACATTGACTATAAGTTCATAGAGACAGAAGATTGTTTGTTTGCTATATGCTGACTTCCATTAGAAACACAGAACAGGTTTCTGTGTTGTCTGAGGACTTTTTTTAGAAGATTCATAGTGTGTGTGCCTTTTTTTTTTTCTTCACTTTCTTTGCACCAGAGTATACATTCAGTCACCTCCTGAACCGTTTACTAACTTAGCAACTAAGAAACTCTCAGGCTACTCCTTCATTTCTGCTCTGTTTAACCTACAAAAAAAAAAAAAAAAAAAAGACAACATGAAAAGAACCCAACCAAACAGATAAGTATATGGTGAGAGACAGATGTGGAAGGGATGATAACAAAATAGTGTGCAGAAGGGCTTTCAAGTCTTCAGCCTGATCCTCAAACAAGTATGAAATAGCTTAGGTTTGTTGACCTGGAGAATTTTTTTGAAAGGCTCTCTTATTTGTCATAATCTCGTGTTTGGATTATTGTTCTGCTTTGCACAGAAGTATTGAAAACAAATATAAGTAGAAAAACGTTTCCCTTTTTTTGATTCCTACCTCTTGTAATCAAGCAATATCCTTTGGCCATCTGGTTAACTGCTTTACCTATATAAAAAGACTAAGATACTGCTTTCTATTCTATCATTAAGGCTGAGTGTAATGTATGGCAGTGCAGGCTTGTGATAAGAATGTAAAAGAGTAAAGCTGCTGAACTGTTTAAAGTTTTTCATGTTTTGAGTGACTTTGGAAAAGTCCTTCAATTTCCATAATTAAGAACATGTAGGTCATACACTGTTCTTTCAAACTCAATTTCTCAATGAAACTGTAGCTTTCTTCAGATATGGAGAGATTTAGAAAAATTAAGTACTAAACGAAGTGATCCTAGGAAACTGGCTGAAAAGCGTTACTTAAACTCGTCAGAGTTGAATTCAGGGAAAAAAAAAAACACTGTACATAACTGTTTAATAATTTATATTAAGCATAAGTGTTTTTTTCATCTTCAGATCTTCAGCCATCCAGATATTTAATTCAAGCCCCTATGTATAGATTTCTTATCCCTTCCAGGAAAAAAAAAGAAAGGCAGTTCCTGGAACAAACAGTTGAGGCACTCTAATGGAGATACTAGATTTTGACGAGAGGATTAAATTCATGTTCAGGGTATTCCACCTCTGGACTTTAAAGGAACTGGAATTTTGTTGGTACAGCTAATGTAAGAATTGAATAATGAAAATTTAAAAAAATATTTAACAAAGATAAAATAAAATCAGCTCCAGACTCCTAATGACCCTCTGCACCATGGAGGTTCATAGTGTAAGCAGTTTCTAATCCTGAGCAGTGCTTAAACTTCAAGATGATGTCATGTCCTCTCAGACTGTACTTGGCACCCGCTGCTCTATGTCGTACTGAAAGGGTCTTAAGACCTGGCATTAATGCTGTTTCCTCTTCAGCCTTGTCACGCGCCTTTCTTGGTGCACTCATGGTGATGTCTGCACCATGGCTAACCGTGGTGCTGCTCTGCAAACTTCTATGAGGAATTCCTGTGATACAGAAGTCCTTATCCTGTAAAGGTGAACTGCATGGGATTTATAGCTCCAGGTGCTTCAATGCCTTGTGTCTGAGTGTGTACACTGATAATGCTCTTAAACAGACTCCTTTAATATACTGAAATTTAACTTCCACCCCTCACCCAATTTACCCCGATTTCCACCTTCCTCCTTTAGATCAGTCATAAATTAGTCACTCAGGTGACTAGGAAAAGCATTCCATGTACTTTTGAGTACTCTTTGAGTATTTGGACTTGCTGTTATATTGGTAAAATGTTGTAATGACCCTTATTTTAATTTTTAAGCATGTTGTAAAGTTTGTTCTACTGTGTTCTCAAAGGACTGTGACACTAGAGTGATGAGTGCCTTAGAAATGCCTATGCATAAACAAACATCAGAGGTAAGACCTTGAGTGGGATCCAAGGGTCCTTGGATGTTCTAAGTATGGTGATTAATCCACAGACATGGGAAAGGTTATTTACGTCTCTTGCTCAGCATCTCACTGAACAATAATTTTATTATGAAATACAAACCCAACAAAATGTTGAGGCCTGGCCTTTGAATCCAGCAGAATGGGTTTGCTACCTGCAGCAAGATCTGTTTGCCAACAACCTGAACAGGTTCCAGGCAATTTGGAACATCTTGCTGTTTTTTAAGGCATAAATGGTTTCATGCCAGCTGGGATGAATACATTTCAAATTTGAAATGAATATTCTGCAATTGTACCAGTGGGGAAAAATAAATCACTGTACACCAGTTTATTAGACATGACCATCAGTGTCACAACCAGCATTAAATGGAGAGACTGCTCTGACACCAAAGTGTTCGTTATCTAACAGATAAATTCCTAGAATGTTTTTTCACAAATAGGGCAGTAATATTTTCTGACTGATGTTAAGAAATCATTTTGTGAAGTCCTTGGGAACATTATTCTCAGGGCTTTGATCACAATTCTCCTCCTGTGGCCTTTTTCATGTTTCCCACCCTACTTACATTATGATAATGCAAAACCTTACATATGTGTGATCTGGTGAAATGCAAAGCAAAACAAGACACTAACTCTTCTGTATTTCCATGCTTTTTGATTTGTAGACTGCAGCCTTCTGTTATTTTCAGGAATTCAGCTAAAGAAAAGGAAAGAAGTTCATCTGCTATGTAATGATAATACCTTGTGAGATTTGGAAATGTTTCAAGACTACCAAAAGGAGGGACGCCCCACCCTGCCCAGTGTTCACAAATCAGAAATTAACTCAAAAATACTAGTCCTGCCAAAAAGAGGCTTGATGGACAAATGGATACTTAAGCATTTTCTAGTGTCAAAGAGAATATGACAGGTTCTAACTTCCTATATAATAAGCAAAATTATGGTGATTGTATAAGCTAATGGTACTGGCTTCCAACTTGGCATTTAGCTGAGACTGTAGTCAAGAATAGCAGGAGTTGTAAGAGTATTGTTGATTTTGGGGATGTGCTTGTCTGCCACCATATTCAAGGTTTTGTTGTTGTTAATATCCACTCATAAAGACATAGTGGTGGTTGTCAAACTGAAAAGCAGAAACAATAATTGTTAAATTAGATGGAAAAAATCCCACAGTAACTAACCCCTAAACAATTGCACTTTTCCAAACCAGGGTGTATCTATCTGTAACAGCTGTTGCAGGGTTTTAATAGTGGCTGCTGCGAGGAGCAGCAGATCAACTTCAGCGGGCCAGCTGCAAGGCACAGCTCAGTCCCTCAGCCCAGCTGCTGCTACCTCTGGGAACTTGTATTTAAGAAAAGGCAAAATATGCCAGACTTGGGAAAACGGTGAGGAGGGAGCAGCAGCAGAGAGGAGCTCTTACGGACTGACCATGGCCATTCCTCATCCCCTTGAAGTGCTTGCGGTGGGGGGGAGACGAAGTTGTTGGGAATAAATGTGTGAAGCTGAGCCTGGGAAGATGGGTTGGTGTGAGAAGAAAGTGTTTTACTTTTCATCTTTATCACTATCCAATTCCATTTTCATTGGCAACAAATTAAATTAAATCCATTTTCCTCACATCAAGCCTTTTTTTGTGAATGACAGTGATTGGTAAGTGATCTCCATGTCTTTTAACTTGACCCACGAGCTTTTCCATCTTAATTTTTTCCCCTGTCCTGTAGGGCAGGGGAAGTGACAGATTGGCCGTGTAGATTTTGTCCCTTAGGCAAGGTTAATCCACAGTGCTACCCAGATTTGGAAACAGGGGGGTTTGGTTAACCTGTTTTCCTTTTTAATTTATTTACCTTATTTAACTTCCAGCACATCTTTCAGATATTACTTGGTGTCTTCACTGGATTCACAAGTCTGCTGTTCCAGAATGGAATCAGGACAGAGGGAGAAAAGATACAGGTGTGTTTATTTAAAAACCAAACAAATAGCTACATAGACACCTTTAGATTTCACTTCAGAGTGTTTTTTTGGTATTTTGCCATTGGTTTATCTTTTTATGAGGATTAAAACTATAAACAGAAATTGTCTGGGGCAGAAAATATATCTTGGTCGACAGAATTGCAACAGAGCAAATTTTGTCTTTCTCTAAGGTACAGATTATTCCTGAAGAACTGGGAATCCCTATTGCAAGTCAATGAATTATCATATTGTAGAAGAAAAAAAAAATGTATTTAATATATTTGGATGCATTAAAAATGGATTTTTAATACTGCCATTGAATTTTATTAAACATTTTTCTTTCACTAGAATTCCACAGAGACGATAATGGCTTGTCTTTTCTCAGATCTACTAAAATCAATTTATTTCTACATTTGTTGCCTTCCTTTTTCACTGAAGATGTATGGTATGAGTGTTGAGCAAGGTATTTCCCTTTGCTATCAAATAATTTGCCAGTTTGTCTGCGCTATTGCCTTTGTTTTTGCAGATTCTTTAATTATGTTGTGTTTTCAATATTATTCTGATAGGTGTTAAGGAAGGTGTTGCACGTACACCTCCCTAATGCCTGCAGTATAAGAAGGATATATGTTCACAACAATAAAGACACTTTTAATATTCTCTATGGTAAGTACATAACACTTTTTTTTTTTAAGTCTATTAATATTTACATTATTTGTTATTAATAACTGCATAGAACCATCACTGCAAGTCAAGTATATTATTTCAGTCTGGCTAAAATGATGAAATTTCAGTTTTGGCAAAACAAAGATCAGTAAAATTAAGCTGGAGATGAGCAACATTTCTTGCACCTCAAGAGGAAAAGTAAAAATTTAACTCCCTATTTCTACTTGACAGTACTGCAGAGCCAAATTATTTAAATATATATCTGGCTGTCTTCCTACCTCCTTATTATTACTGAAAACATCTACTGTTCATCAAAAGCAAAAAAATATTTCTTAGTGGATAACTCATTTCTTGGTTTTATGCTGATTTTACACAAAACAAAACCTTGCACAGCTGCTCTTTGAAAGATAAAAAGGATTCAAATTGCTGTAGCAGACTTGTGAGTGGAAGTGTTTTCAGATATTTAGCAAATCAAATCACATGGGGAAAGGGCAGGTTTTATTTGCTGTGGATTGTTTGCCTCCAGAAATACTTTATCCTTTACTTATTCTTAATTGATTAGCTCTTCCTCATAAGTAGAAGTTCTTTGCTTCTGTGGGATGCACAAAATGAAAGACTAAATAGTTTAAAAAATACACCTTGTAATCACTATAAGAGACATCCACAGTGGGTAGTTTTCTGAGGTAACAATTATGAATGATTAGCTCAGAGGTGTTCTGATAAAGGCGCTGTTTTTATGTCCATGATTTACTTTCGTTATCTGGGAACTTATAAAATGTCCATCATCCTACACAAACAGGTTACACAACCTTCTTGGAAGTAATCTTGGATGTGCGATAAGAAGACTAATATTTAATTATTTGCTATAGAGCTAAATATTTCATAGTTAAAATAAACTGCTATGACATCAGAGAAATGCTTGATTGAAGGGAAATACAATGAGTGAATACTAAGAAGAGAACTAAGAAGGAAAACCACATTTTACTTAAAGCAGTTGTGGAGGATTTTTTCCTCATGGAATCTAAATGTGCTGTTTGAAAGATTGAATTTTCTTCAAAATTGCTGCCCTATTCGGAAATGAATGTAAGGGTAAGCCGAGTTTCTCCTAGCTTCTCAAAATCACTCATCATCTAAATTTTATGGTGTCAGCATGATGTGGACTATTTCAGGCATTTCTTTTCACTGCTTGATTTACTAGGAGACATGTCATGAGAATCACCTGGCCTGTAAATCGGATCTGAAGAGGCGGAGGAGGACAATGACATGACTTCTAGCAGTCAGTCATTCATTATGTAGAAATATCCTTCAAAAGATCTGTGCCTGCCTAGGGTGAAATAGATGTCAAATTTGCCCAAAGGATATGGATCAAAGACTACTGCCAACTCATACTATACACATAAAACCAGCCTACAGCTGAACTGTCCTTTTTCTACGGAAGCAAAGTTTCTCTTTGCGTGGGCGTTGCATAAAATACATATTTTAATGAGTTTAAAATGTATTTTCATTATTTTGCACTGACCTTACAATTTCCTCTATGACAAAAGAAAGATTATATAAGGTAATTGGCAGTGCTGGACTAATTCTTGCTGTCTCAAGCCTGCGAAAACATGAGGTTTAATCAGTCTGCAGAGGTATGGGCAAGGTATGAGGTTTGATCAGCTAACTTAACTGGTAAAAGAATTGTTCGACAATTCTTTGCAATTACTTCTACTTTTCTACTACTGTTTCACTACCGATTCTGTTTCTTAGGAATAAAACCCCTGTGGTCATATTCTGCTTCCTGCAAAGTTGATTCTGTCTACTTACTACCCGTAACTCAATTCCTTCAGTTCTGCTATGAGTGTTCCAGGCTCTGTGGACATGGGAGCAAAGGCAAGTTAACTCCCTCACAGTTCCAGATATTAAATTCTAGCTTTGGCTGTTGGTGTTTCAGGAGATTCATTCCCTTAAAGAAAAATTCTAATTTTGTTTTATTAAGGAATCAATGCATCCGGATGGACCAAATATTCACACTATCTATCTGTTGTTGAAAAGTAAGCTTCTCTTAAGCCTCAGCCACTTTACCAGACAGGAGATGTCTAAAGCATGCCAGCTTTGTCAAAAATATATCTGCTAAATGGTTTGCAGCCATATTTTTTGAATTACTTGAGTATCTTGCAAAATATCAGTCTCCTAGAGCATGTATGATTTTGTCCATATACTTCCTCTACTTGTCAATGGAGGAAAACTCTACTACAAACTTGCCTTTTAATGTGGCATTTTTAGAAAAGTTCAGTTAATAGTAAACAAAGGTCCTGGATCAGACACATGAACCTCAATTTCTCTCTCCCTCTAGATGCAAAATGCCCCAAATATGTCTACAATTGAATAAAAAAGATTGCAAGAGGAATACTGGATTATCCCATGCCATGTTTCCCATTTTGAACTGATTTAGAATAGCCTTCCTGGTGAGAGGCCACCAGACATAGCTCTCGCCTCTTGCTGAGACCATCATTGCACCCATGGGTTGATGTATTCACTCCCTTCTCTCTGAAGAGCAGGTAAGAAAATTATGACTGTAGTTCTAGATAGGTATTTCTGATATGTCTCGTCTATATTTAAATATTAATGCCCAGAATACATTTTCCCCATCCACCCACTTTTTCCTAGTTGAGCCATGACAGTTATTTCTCTATGACAGAGTAAAAGGCACTGCCGAAGACCAAACTGAAGCTCAAAACTCTTAGTTAAAACAAAGGTGCAAAGACTCTGATGCACGAATGCTTTTATTTGCATCTACATTATAGTGCAGGTTCAGTGATATTGGATATGTTACCTTTCAAAACAGCATAAATTACCCAATAGGTTTAAGTGAATTTTATCAAGTTCTTTACTGTACAACACTTCCCCCCACCCCCCCCCGAAAAAAAAAGTCAGGAAAAGCAAAACTCAGAAGTTTTATGCACAGCTTTGTAATTCTTTTATCATTTCAAGTGTTGTTTTCCTAATATAGACAAAATACTCTTCCCAGTTCAGAATATAAGACCTCATTCTTTTATACACAATACTATGAATAGAGAAATATTTAAGTAATAAAATAGAGATTATTTTTATGGTAACAGAGATCAGAGCGTTCAGGATTGTTTTGAATACTTGTTGAAAGAAACAAGCAAATGTGAGAAAAGTCTGTCCTAAAGGATACTTTTTTTTTTAAATTTAGATCCTCATGGCTATTTCATTCAGTCATACTTATTTTAATTAGCTATTGAACATGCAGAGAAAAGTCTGATTCTGCTCTTTGAGAGTTCTTCAGGTACGATATGCAGTTCACAGTGCCCTTTTCACTTCTGCCAAGTATGGCATGTATGAAAAAAAATAGCTGAGTTTCTTGATTCATTCAGGAAAGGCATTTTTTAAAATGAAGAATTCTAAGTACAGAAATTGTTCCATTCGTTTTTGAAATGCTACTCATGTAGTAGAACTAAAGCACACTGCTTTCCTGCATTAGGTGTATGGTTCAAAAGGCAGTTCTGAGGACTGCCATTGCTCCTACTCTGAGAGATTAAAAACCAGAGGATTGTTTCTGGATAGGATTACTACCATCACTGTGAAAATACCGGTTTTCCTACCATATTTAACCATATTAGAACATCAAATATTTTCATTCTATAAAGCTTGGATAATTTAGTTGTCTGAGACTAATGAAGGTAGCTGAAACAAAAGGCTTCAGACACTGATTTTGTGATGATGATCTACCACAAAAGAAATGAGAGTTAATGTTAGGTGTTTTCAAAAATATATTTCAATACTAAGTGACAACTTTGTATTTATGCATGGTGTATTGTACTTCTTGAAATTAGTATGCTCTGATATTTTTGAGGCCAGGGCTGAAGTGGTGGACCTTTCAGCTTTACATGCTCTCTACACCACTGTCAAGGAAAGATAAGAGATGTATCAACAGTGACCTTCACACTCTCACCCTGTGGTTTCCTTGAAGAAGCCTGGATGTGAAAGCTGAAAGGGAACTTCGTTAAAGGGGGCAAGCATCTCTCATGGCTGACTGCATGAGATTGTAGTTTCTTTGCTGTACAAGCATTTAAGGAGACAAGTCTAAGTATTTCCTCTGTAGCATTGACCACGATCCTTATCCAAGGATTAGATGAACAAACAGGAAAATCTTGCATGTAGTCTTTCCTGAATTTAATTTTATGCAGCTTAGCTACAGTTCACTGCCTGACCTTGTGTTTACAGGATTTCATTATATGAAAACATTGCCCTTAGGAAAAGGTCTAATAGAATTTAATATAGATTAATCCAGAGGCACTAACCAAATTACTCTAACAAACCTTAATCTGGAAGAATATTTTTTTCCTCTGGATGTTCTCGAACTGGGAGAATCCTTTGTAAAACATTGAAGAAAACTGTATGGATACAAGCACTGTAGATGTATGTGTTTATGTAAGAGGGCTTGCAGATTTGATATAGAACAATTAATGTTAATTATTGGAATGTAACAAAGTACAGCTTTCAGAAAAATATATACATACTTCACTGTAATGTATTTCAATAACTATAAATATTACAGTTCATGATCTTGGGGCATTAAGCTGTAGAAACCTAAGTATCTTCACCCAATATTAAAGCCAGTAGTAATGGGAGTTATCTAGGAAAATTAAACGTGTTTAAATAAATATTAGAATAAATACAAACTTCAAATAAACTGAAAGTTTGTAACTAAGCAATAATATTTTTATACCATATTGCTTATAAAATATTTTTGGTTGGTAGGGTGCCATGAGAAGTAGAAAGGGGCTGAAGAAAGGGATCTGATACTACTATGCACTCTTTACTGTGACATGTTGCATGCATAGGGATCTTGGGCAATATGCTATCCCTAGCTATATATTTCAATTACAGTCAAATGTCAAAAACTAAAAAAAGATATGTTAAACTTTTTATAAATGTTTTTAATTAATGTATTCCTGTGATACAAAGTACATCTATAAGCTGCAAAGTAGTTCTAAATTGAAGAAATTAACAGTGATGCCAAAATATGTGAAAAACGGGATATAATAATAACAAAGATTAATTAATTGATGGATTAAGATAGCTTTAATTCATTTAGTTCATTTTTAACATAGCTAGCCATACTTTAACCCCCAGTTTTACAGTCTACTAAGAAGCTATGAAAAGGATGTAGAATAATTTTCATGATAGCTGTCCTATATTCCAAAGAATCTTAAAATGCAAAAAGCAAAGCTGCTGTTAGTTACCTGACAGTAGGCAATTTTTTTCACAGGCCAGCATATTGGTGACAGTACTAGAGGCCTGAATGGCAGAAAGTGATGGATAAGTTTGTTTCTTGCCATCCCAAAGACAAAAGAAGTATTTCTGACTTCATCTGCTGTCAAAACTGTAGGGTGAGGGAGGAGAAAGTTCTGTGGATAATCTGGCAGGGAGTGACATGGTTGGCACTGATCTAGCGTGCTTCCTGACACCAGGGCAGAATAAGAGCAGTGTGTTTCTTCTGCTCTCCTTTGGATGAGAGTTTTTGGTCACAAGCATTCCCCTGAAGTATCTGGGAAAGAGGCTGAGAGAGCTGTATTTTTGCTGTCTTTCTGTGCCCACTGTCTGACCCTGCCTATACCCACAGCTACCACTGCACCCTCTTCCACCAGAACACTTCACTAGAATCCCATCGTGAAAAGGTCAGATTTGCTGAATGGCACTAAAGGACATGATGTCATGTTCAGATCCAGAGGTAACTGAAACTAGATGTGGTTTGTCTCCAGCAGATGCATGTCTACTGAAAATCCTGCTTGTTTACTTTTTTTCTTCTTTTTTTTTTTTTTAATTTCAGCACATTAATGAGTAATACTATACTGAAGTAGGATATAGGAAATGGGATAATGTAGTGAAAGTATGAAATGCTTCATGTGCCTTCTAAAATAACTGGCAAAATCATGTTACATAGAGTTTAGCAAGGCTTTAAGCTTTTTTTAATAGGGAATCTTGGATACAGCACTTTTTTCTTTCTTTTTTTTTTTTTTTTTTTTTTAATGGTTCTAGTTATTAGTGATGCCTTATTCACAGACTGTTTCGTTCTACATAAACTATTCATCCCAGTTTCTGAGCAGCTAGGATTTGGAGAAGTAGAGTGCACTTTTCATTCAAAATCAGGTGCAAACCGAAAAACAGATGAAAAACTACAATAAAGGATATTCATAGAACTCTTCTTAAACTGACTGTTTTAATATAATTTTATTTACTCTTTTATTTCAATGTATGAAAGATACAAAGATTCCCCTGTGTAGGTGTTAACAGATTTCATCAAATATCCTTTTCATTCTGTGTTAAGACAGATAGGTCAGTTTTGACCTTTTCACAGTTCTTGTTAGGATCTATTTTTCTGCCAACTTTGGCATTGCTGATGCTCAGTTTATTATTGGAAGTCAAAAGTGACACCAGAGTGTTTCTAGCTCTGTTTTGTTTATAAAATATTCAAGCCTGCAATTTAACACATTTTCACAATATGGCGATTGTTAAAACTGATCAGAATGTTTGTGTTTGGTGGCTTTTCCCCCTTCAACAGCAAAGATAGGATTTGTGTTTGTTGTTTTTGTTTTTTTTTTTTAATATACAAAGCTAATATTATTTCCGAACTTTAACTGAACGTGTAAATTATTTTCTTACAAAACACAAGTTATTCTATTGGCAAGTATCCTTGTGTTGTTTATATTGTCCTATGGCCCAGTAACCTCACATCACAATATAGCTTCATTGTTTAATTATTATCCTGCTTGCTGTCATTCAAGGTTGGGGTGCAGAATATAATTTTCAGGATTCACATGTTACACTGTGCATAGACTGAGTTGTAAGCTCTGTCTGTCAAAAGCACAACTTGATGCTTGATATTTCTCTAAATTACCATACACCATTTTTTGTTATAAATTCAGTTTTTAAATCCACGCTTGACAGATTAGTCAACAGAAGTAGTACTGTAAGGTAAAGTAGTGCATATTTTTGTCCTCTCGCTGTCCAGAACAGCTGGTTCCATCCACATTTCTCTGGGTACAGAACTGTTCTGAGAGATTGAAAGGTGTCTGTTTTGGTACTTGCTCTACCCTGCTATGCAATGTACTTTTTTTCTTTGTAAAATCCTTTCTCAAATCAGATACTGAGGTTTTGTGGCTACATGGAAATATCATTTCATAAAAGTGAGTTAAAGTTTGTTTTCTATGTACTTTGTGGTACCTTGTGCGTTGGGATGATCCTCACGGAACAGCTGAGCTGGCTCTGTGGATCAGCTTTGCATGGACAGAGAGAGAATTGCTGGAGAAAGAGCTGCCCAGAGTATTAATGCTCTCCTAGGAAAAGCCAAAACAATCTGCTGCTCACCCTTGAAGAAAATATAATAAAATATCGTGAGGCTGAAAAATGAGCCTTTGTATATATGTATTTAATAAATGTACTGTATCCCTCAGCATGAAGGCAGTTGAATAATGTGAAATGCTGAAAGAAGCTAAGTATTTTTGCTCAGTCAATAGGACATTAAGCATCTATGAGAGTAAGGTTGTTTAATACTACATGGAAAGTATCAATTCTCAAGGGTCTCATTAATCCTTACAGGACTAGGTATGTGCTAATACCATGATTAGAAAAGTTGCTGTGCAGCACCTGGCTTGAATTACCTCACTTAAACTGTATTCCTCTTTCAGAACTTTGTGTCCAGGTTTTTCAAAGCAGAACCTTCCTTTTTTAATGGAAACCTAACCTTGTATAACTTCATGGAATACTTAGCATGGGCAAAAGAAAATGCTCTTCTGCCTCAATGAGAAACTTATGTTTTGTTCCAGATTGTTTCAGGACTTCAACTAATTAGCTCCTGTGCCAGTGAAGAAATTTCATGCAAAATAATAATAAGGCTCAAATTACCTATTTTACAAGTGAGCCCAAACAGAGTCACTTACTTAAATGGCCAATAGGTAAAAACTCTGCTTACAGAACAAATGGCAGTGGCATAGTTTCAAGAAGCAAGTAGCAGTGACCCATTCTCTAATCACTTGCCCTGGAAATGTGAGATCACCAGTGATCTTTCTGCTGCAGTACATGACATGTGTCAGAGCCACTATACCTGAGGTCTCTGTATTTTTATTTTACATTTCTCTCCTCACATTGGACAAACTCATTCTTCAACTCAAACTAATCTTAGAAGCTACAATAAGGCATACTGTAGGTTTCAGATATAGCATATTATTTAAAAGGACTATGGTTGTGAACATTTGTCTTGCTTTGACATTTTTAAAGGACAAACAACTGACCTAGAAATTGATCCAGTGGAGATGGTACTGAATATCTTCTATCACATTTTCCTTTCACAGTTTGTGGCACTGCTGAAGAGAATTTTTCTGCATGTTACTGTATTTGACCTAACACAGATATTGCCGTGTAGGACATAAGTCCTTTATGAGCACACTTGTCATCTGTGTTAATACATTGGAAGAACATTCTGATGATTTTAAAAGGGATGTTACTCAGAGATACATTTTAGCAAGTATATGCATTGATTTAATCAGCAAACCTTATTGTTAGCAGGCTAGGAAATTCTATACCTCATTGTAATCTTTTATATAAAAAAACCAAAAAATTCCCCTTCCTCTTCACTTCACTACATAGTCAAAGTTGTTCTTGAATTTGAGGTTAAGTCAACACCTTCCATTTTAGGTAGATATTCTTACTCAATATGCATAAATGCTGGCTGGAAATAGGAAATAGGTTGCATCAAGTTTAAATGTGTAATTTTGCAGTATATATATTAACCAAAAAAAAATCAATTTCAGCCTTACATTCCCCTATCCAGTCACAGTCCAGTGTCAAATAAAATACGTGCTTTAAATTATTGGTTAAGTACTGTTCTGCACTGAATATTGACTCTGAGGACAGTAACTTGAGTTTTCCTTTTTAACGGTTTCAAATGGACAAATGGTTTCAAATCCATCTTGATTAGAAAGAAAAATACTTGTGATCTTTATAATTAGTGGACCTAGAAAGTTAACTAGAAATCAAAAAAAATAATCTGTGATCGTACAGCGAGAGTCTGCAAGAGAGATGCCTTCAGCTGTACTCTAGTAATGGCAGCTGTGTTATCATTTATTTCCTTCAGTGGATTTCTGCGTAAGACATTTTATAAACTCCTTAATTGTGCAGAAGAATTTTTTTTTTCTTCTGCAGCTATACTACTTCTCTACAACCAACAACAAAAAATATTGAAAGCTGACTGTAGTTTTTAAGTGATTATCATTAACAAATATCACTTGTGACAGCTATGTGCATTCATGTCTTGAGGGCACTAAAGTAATTACAGCTATCTTACAGCAAATGTATGCTAAAATATTTTTTTACATAAGGCTTTAGTGAAAGAAGGTTTGGTATTACTTATAGCACTTTATGTGTAATAAAACAACACTTCTACACAACACATTTTTAATGTCAAATTCCCCTTATCCTTACATGTTAATTTGACCAGAATTTTCATATTAAATAAAGAACTGATTTTAGTAATTCCTTTCTCAGGACCTATAATGAAAGATAGAGTAGTGTTCAATTACTTGATGTACAGAATGTGGCCCTTTACAAGTTCTCAATTTATAATGTTTTCTCACTTAATAAAAATAATATTAGTCAAAATCAAGGATTCTGTATTCATTTTGTTATAGGATAACTTAAAATAATTATATCAGGAAGAATTCAGCAATTATCTGCTTCTGCCTTTTAATGAAATGTACTGGGTTTTATTTCAAACTGACTCGTTCCAATGATAAATTATTCAAAGCTGTTACTTACCTCATCCTTGGTGGAAGTACTGAGTGCAACTATCGATTGCTGCTCATTTGCATACGGGATTTTTATCTTATCTGAAATTTTGTTTGGTCTCTCTGTATTTCCTGCCAAACAGATCAATGGCAGAACATAGCTATAACTTGGTGTATATGTAGTGTCTGGTTATTTATTTTCAACAAGATGTCTGTCATCCTTTCCTTTATAGGACTGGTTTTCCTATAATTTTCCTACCTCTCTACTTTTTCTTAACCTACTTGGGATGCAGAACTTATGCCAAGCTAAATGTTTTAGGACTAACTACAACCAGATTGTAAACAGAGGATTTTGATGCCTGGAGTCCTGTCTGTCTTTATATTGCTTAGAGCAGTGGAAGATCCATGAAGTAGAGTGTGATTAAACAAACTCATCCTAGCTCTGGCAGGTCTGCTTGATTCATGTAATGTGTGACCCAGGCATTTGCAAGATTCTTGGAGCCAGGAATTTCTGCAAAGCTGCTGCACATGAGCCAAATGTACTGCAGAGTCTTTGTGGTCGTGGTTAACTCCCTTCTTGAAATAACTGCAGCTTCATAGCTTCTGATTCTTGTTCTTGGTTGGATAAGCATGCAGGTAAAATAGACAGATATTTCCAGAGATGCTCAGTCACTCTGTCATTTATTTTGAGATTTTTTTTGTCCCTAAAGATATATGAATATATATGACAACCTGTTCATTTTCTCTGAAGTGGTTCTTTACTCCCTGCAAATGCAGTGGCTCCAACTATGTCACTTCATGGGCAAAACACAGAAAAAAAACCAATTGCTGTCCTTTACTTTTCTTAAAGGCATGGAATCCATACTCTTTTTTTCCAAAATCTGCCTTGCTGGTCCAGTAGAAGCTCTATAACATACAGCTTTACACTGCTTACCAACCTTCAGCTTAAGTGCTGGAAAGCTCATAGGACTGACTTTTAATTGAAAATACTCAAAATTCACATAGGAACTGCGCTTGTTGTCAGTAAAATTTCTGTCAATAAATACAATTTTATTAGAAAACAGAAATTTTTCTAAATGTTTGAAGTAGAGATCTTCTGTAATGATGATTATCCAGCATTGATGGGATAATTGAAAACTCTGTTTTCCAAGCTTGGTCGGTCTTCTCCTTCATCCCTAGCTCTTAAGTACACAACTCTTTCATTGTCTGCATTTCTTTCAGAAGGAAAAATAAGTAATAAGGGGGAGGGAAAATCTTCACAGAAGGATATTTGTCTAGCATTATTGTCTTTGACACATTCATAAGATCTTTCAGGTCCAGAATTCAAAATAGCATGCTAACTATTGAAAGGTTTTGCTGGTGGTGCATTGTCTCAGCTCTGTTACACATTCTTGACACTCCAGCAATTTGCTTTTCATAGCTGTGAAACTACCACCTTAGAAATCAACATGTCTGCCAAAGTACAGGTTATGAAAATAACATAAGTGAAAACTTGCTACTTAACTAAAGGATTTTCTGGACTATAGTTATCTACCCAACCTTACTTGCTTGCAGTATAATAAATTTAACCACTGAAATTCATTTGATTTAAAAAGTGTGAAGAGAAAACCTTGATACAAAAAAAATCTTTTATATTGTACGTGGGTGATTTTTTTTTTTTAATATATTATATTGCAGTGGCTAGCTAAAGAATGTAAATATCTGGAAACGAGTCCAATTCCTAAAGTACGCATTGAAAAACAGTTTTCAAATCTTCACTGCCACAATGGAGTGTAATCTCTAGAAATTCAAAAGACAATCAAAAGCATTTAGAGCTAATAAAAAATGGATAGCTATGGAATTCTAAATAAGAAATTGTCCTCTTAAAATTTCTGCTTGCTGACTCTGTAACCACATGCATAAAAAACATTTGCTCTAGCTCATCATGTTTTTGCACTTACGGCAAATACATGTGATTAATGCTGCCCTTTATAAATGCAAGTCTGGATTGCTTTTAAGGAATAATTACCTACCTATGCTTTTACATTTTTCTTTCAGTGTTAAAGAATAATTTGTCATTAAGAATAATGAGACACTCTTCATTTTCTTCAAGTTGAATATTTGAAGTAAGTGGTAAATGATTTCATGTTAGGCTACTTCAGAAATTCATCCCTTCCTTCAACTTCCATCCTGCCATCCCTCCAGTATATGTACAATGGTATATATGGTTTGTATGTGGAAATCCACTTACGTGCTTATCTGCTGCATTAAATTAAAAATTAATTTAAAAAAATTAAAAACAACCAAGCAAAAAAAGTAGATGCAGGATCTGACTGCATTATTTTATGAGTTTAACTATATAAAAATGCAGCTTTTAAATTGCACTCCTGTGGCATCCTTGTTTCTATCTCCTGGGGTTTTTTTTTTGTTTGTTTTGTTTCAAGAACAGTTCAAGACATAAGAAGATTAGTGATGCAACTTGATTCAAATCTCTTTGGCTTGTGCCTGTACTGTGTATGCATTGGATGTTTAAGTGCTGTGCTTTAACCTTACTTTTAAATTTTTTTTAAAGATGTTTTTAAAATGACATTGATTCTTGTTCATTATTTTGAATATATATACCAGAAACCAATTTCATAGATCATTGTACTTCCTTAATGGATCTATTCAGTCTCAGAATGTCTGTCAATCATCAGGTAGGAACTGAAGAGATTTTCACATCTGCCACTTATTGAATGAAAATACTGTGGACACTAAGCATGTAGTGATACAAACCTGACCTGGGAGTCTCTGTCTGGGAACAGGTGAAGATGTATTAAGGAAGTTCAGTTGTGTTGGATGATTTTATTAATGTAACTTTAATTTATGATTTTGTCCTACTTCAGAATGACTAAGAAAAATGTGGTAGTTAATTAATGTTATTACCTGGTTAAACAAGTTACCATTTGGATTTAAATTATAAAGAAAAAGAAATTTATTATATGAATAACTGTCATCTGTACTTTTAATGTTGTGGTAGACAGTATATAATTGAATAATTGTCACATCTGCATGATATGTGTTTCCACAGAGCAAATATTCATAGAAAAAGAATATTTTAAATTAGTATGAGAGGTTTATTTTCAAAGCTGTTTTGACATATATGCATCTGATGAGCATGTTGCTTGTTTGGTGAATGCTGTTGCATTATCACTGTAGAAAGCAACATGATCCAGCAACAGTTAGTCTCATTTTGGTCATAGATCATTCCAAAGCACATGAGTTCTTTTAAGTTTTCCTTGCTCTGAGAAAAATGGCTGACTGTAACACAAACTCTGCTAAATCAGCTTTCAGGGTCTGGCTTGATGACAAACTAAAGTCATGTTTGCCAACCTTATTTAATGATCTGAATGATTAGGCAAGCCATGGACAAGGTAAGCCGTTAATGGTAGTTTTCTCAGCTGTCTCCCTTGCTCCCAAATGCCCATTCTCACTGCAGTAATTAGCCAGAGATGACTTTCAGGGCATCATGTCTTTACTGTGTTGGAGATTTATGCCAGCATAGTAACCTCAACTAAGCTGCAGTCTGAAATGTATGTGAATCTTCTCTCTTCAGTCTGGGTCTTGATTCTTACTGCCTGGCTTGGTATAATATCTTTCTCCATCCTCTGTTATATTGTATTTCCGTGGATAGAAACTCGGTATTCTTAGAAAAAGCCACAGCACTCTACAACCAGGCATGCTGTTTTGATGAGTGGGAGACCAGAGCTTTGTGGGAGATTGCTCAGTGAATGTGTCTTTCAAAATTCTGACAAAGCCCAAAGTTAGATATCTAGGCTTCCCATACAGTGTAGGGAGAATTAGACTTCATATAAGTGTACTTCTGAAGATTGAAAGTCTGGATATTAGAAAACTAAAGTGAAAGGCAAGTTTTATAAACTAAGTCATTAATTTATTTCATTACCTAGGAAATCACTAAGAGCAGCAGTATCTTGGAGTTGGAATAATTTATTATTGTTCAGTAGAGTCACAAGTCTGCCTAGACCCCAGTGGTCCTACTTAAAAAATTAGTTCTATAGAGAAGTAGATTTCAGAAAATGATTTCACCACATGCAGACTTATGTGGAACCTAAGCCTGTGCTCCACGTTCAATATGTATTTTCTTGATAATTTCTTGAACTGTTTCTTGCTGAAACTTTGCCTCAGTGAAGCCTGAGATATCCTTACATGTACATGATGTTTCATTCAGTTAAAAGTTGCTCTACTCTGTGGAGCAGACTCTAAAAGTCACAGTCATGATCTTCTCAAGGGCTTCTGAAAAAATGCCTTTGGCTTCATACATCTATGAGTGATAGAATAACAGAAGAGCAGGGGTGAACTAAGTGCTGATTAAAGCTCAAATGCTCCAGCTTCTATGGCTTGCGCTATGAAATACATTGTAAATGACTTTAAAAAAATAGTAAATTTCAGGGTAGCAAATCAATACTTTCAGTTAAGTTAGCCATCACTTCTGGCTGAGTGACAAGTGTTAGGGCAATACATGAATAATCCTTTTCATGAGTAATTTCTAGGGCACATTGGATTGATGATTTTAAAATTCACTTTATAATTATCATTTGAATGCTACTGGAATTTTGATTTCTGCACAGAACAGGGGGAGATAAACTCTTTGTCCAAGAGTATACCTACAAATCTATCAATGTTCAAACACAATGCATTGAGACTACAAAAGACTGATAATTTGTGAAGAGTGGTGTATCTGAATGTGCATACATATTATATAGGTATATATGGATGTAACAACGCTTCTTTGGAAGTTGCTTACATAGGAGACCAATGCATTTTGAGGGAAAAAAAAAAAGGTTATAGTGTTAATTTGACACACAAGGCACAAAGACAAGAATGGGAAGACAATATGAAGTTGTTTAAGACGGTTGGTTGGATAGGACTAGGTATGTGGAGTAGGACAAAATGAAGGAATTCAGGGCAGAAATGAAGTCAGGCAGCCTTCAGAGTCTTTCAGAGATGAGAATTAAAATCTTCAAACAGATGCAAAACAGGGGGGATTGGGAGGAGATGCTAGAGCAGTGAGGAGAGACAGTCCGAAAAGATTCAGAAGGGATGATTGTAGAGAGAGTTTACTGGAAGCCAGGACAGAACTATGTTCATTCATGTCTGCACCATTTAGGGTGCAACTCCTACACCTCTGTGTAGACATAAAAGTGATAAAATCTAAAGGGTTATGAATATTACTAGACAAGGTAACACCTGGTTTTGGGGGTTTAATAGCAACAAAGCTTAAAGTGTTTGTATACAACATTCAATACCTGAGATCAGTGTCTTATTCCTTGTTAGATGCATGTTATTTCTGTCTTATACTGTGATGTTTCAATGGACACATAATAGAAATTGTTCAGAGGATACTGGAAAACCAGTGATATAGAAACCTATATGAGTCAACTTCAGTGCTAATACAGAGTATTTGGAAAAATCAATAGAGCTTGTCCAGGATATCAGTGAGCTTCTCATTTATCATATCCTCCAGTGCTCTTTGAAAAGACAGAGCATGGGCTTGATATCTAAAAGAAAATAATTTCAAATAGCAGAAATGGAATGACTTTGTCTTGATAAGATTTACAGCTGCCCATATAATATACTGCATTAAAATTCTATTTTAAAAGACACTTTCTTGCTTACTGCTATTTATAAAATCCCAGACAGCAAAGTCAAATGGAAATGTTTCTTCTCTTCATTGTTTTGTTTTGTTTATTTTTTAAATTTGGCCCTTAAATTTGTTCTAATAACAGGTGATACGGGATCCTTTACTGATCTCCATAATATTTTTAAAAAATTAATTTCACCAAAACCCAAGAGGTATTAATCTGTGTAGCTCTCAAGAGCCATCATCCTTGGTTGTCATTTTATTATGAAGTAGAAAAAATATCCATTCATGTGACTTTTTCCTATATTGTTTTACTTTCTGGAAAATTAATTACACGCACACACACACATATGTACACTTCCATTTGTTTTTAATTTGCCTTATGAAAAAGTCATAAAGAACTGCTGCTTCTTGTACCTGTTTTTTTGTGTCACTTTTTTTAGTTGTGTTCAAGACAAATATTTATGCAAGAGCCTAACTTGATGTTCTGTAGCTTCATTCACACACTAAAAGACAGGCTCTTGTCCAAGTACTTACTTGAGTTGTTTTAGTTATAATAAAGGGTATTACACTCATTAAGTTTTGTGGTTTTAATCACACACTTTAGACAATGGAATACCAAAACTTTATTTGATATAGTTTACATTTTTAAAAATAAGAGACCAGTGTGTTTATATACATTAAGTTTATGTTATTACTTCTAAACAATATTTTCTATTGGGCCACAGAATAGATGAGAGTCTTCTATATCTGCAAACAGGTTGTAAGCTATTTGTATCAAACTGATAATCATTTTAGGAAGCTTTGTTTGCACAAACTGCAAAGACAAAAGTTATAGAGAAAATGCTACTACACTGCATTCTTTAACAGAGTTTGAGATTTTGTTTTCCAATAGTAACTTCGTTTTGGATGAACGTTCATCAGTTCTTTACCCTAGGAGTCCTTTATCCTGTGTTGCTGCAAAGAGAAACATTTATTTAACTTTATATTCAAAAGCATGAATCTCTTGTCAGATTATATGCAAATGAATGAATCAAAGGCTTACTCTCATCCCTCTGGAATAAATTCAATGTATGTCATTGACTTAAAAAAAGGTAGGATCAAGTTTAAAAAAAAAAAATAAATCATAGAACTGATTGTCATGAACTGTTTTAAAAATCATTTTTTTGATCAGTCAATCATTTGATATTATTTTAATATGAACAGTGTAGACATAAGAAAGAAAGAGGTTGAATCAAATTGGGAAAGAGAATTGGGTATCTAATTAAAATAATCAAGTCAGAGGTGTTTTACTTTGAAATGCCCTTCAAAATTCTAACACCTTCATAGTGTTGCATTTTTTTCTCTTATCTGCACAAAAATTATGTATTATTTTCATTTTATTTATTTTTATTGTTTACTGTGCCCATGGAGTTTTAGTTTGGACCTAGTCCAGGCAACTATTTAAGCATGTTTCTGTCATTTTTGTGAGACTCCAGTACACAAAGGATATGTCAATAGAAGCTGTACTTCCAAACACTAAGATGCTGCATTCTCTGTCATGCTTTATTAATGGCTTCATAATTTATTTGAATCAGTTATATAGTAGCTTGTCCTAGCCAGGTTTATCTTTGTAATTAGGAAAAATAGAGAATATATGTAGAAGACTTTAAATTGTCAAACACAAGCAGCTTTTTTTTTCCGCATGTTGAAAACACTGGTACATTTTTATGCCTATGATCCATGCTGAGTCCTTTCAAATGTCTTACTTGAGTGAAAGTGAACATATTGAAGTTGACTTAACAAGTGCCACCATGCCACAATATTCATCTTACACAGACTTGAGTTACAAGCAAATATCACCTTGAGGCTTATGTGTTCTACAAAACCTACATTATCATGACATATATGTCAGAATTTAACTACTGCAGTGCTGCCACCTTTCTTGACATATTTAGCCCTTTTTCTGTTTTGTCTAACTGTGGAGTCATACTTTGGAGAGCACTTACACAAAGAACAGAATTGTATTTATGTTTTGATTATGTCCTTCCGATGTTTTAAAAATTACAGTTCATGACCTTAGTTATTCCATCTCCAAAGTAGCCCCTATTGTAAGATAGGCCAAATCTTTAAATAAAAATGCCTGGCTTAGCAATCCCTATTAGTTTATGTGCATATGGATTTTTCTTTTTTTAAATCTTTTAAATTTTTTGTAAGATAGAGCTGCTTCAGATGGGCTTCATTTCTTCATCCTTTTGGAAGTTAAATGCTGACCTTGTTCTGCTGTAAAAATGCATCCTTGTGAAGTCAAAGTGAGCTACGTAAGCATTTGACATTCTCTGGCCTCAGAGATATTTTAATAAGAAACGTCCTTTTGAAGTTTCCATTATCAAAGAAAATGGTCTTTTATATCGTCTTACCTCCATACATAAATTTCCAGTAGTGATCAATAGAGGAAAATTACAAAGATCCTTTCAGTGTCCCTTAAGAAACATTCCCTTTCCTTTTAGTCCAATGCTATACGAAATGTTAAAATCAAAAGGTGACTGTCATAAAAATGAGAAGCCCAACCATTTGCAGGGTCATGGAACCTCTCAGTATGAACTGTGAAAAATAAATAACATAAATAAAAAGTTCTTTAATAATGTCTATATAATGTAAATCCCAAAGCTTGGGCACGTGTGTAACATGGGAAAGTGTGTAACATAAAGCAAATAATTTATTGAAAAAAAATTAACTGAAGCCTTAATAGTCTAATGCAGGAATCATAGTCCAGATACAATTACAAGTGAACAAGAAAGAACACATCTAAGCAAAAAATATTTCAGTAACTTTATTTCATAAGTAACCTTTTCCTGATCCTATGATCACCCTTCTCCAGCTCATCTGGGACATAAGATTCGGGGTTTCATGCTGGTAGAAAACAAGGAGGGAACATGGGAAGTCCTTCATCATGAGGAATACAATGTATGTGTCAAGGAATAGTTCTTCTGACCTTTAGGATCCACTGGGGGTGATTTTAATTTTTTTTTTTTTTATTGTATCATTTATGTGTTCTCTCAGTTGTCCCTAAAACAAGATTGTTTCTGAATGACCATGGGGAGTTGCTTATATCCATGAGACCTCCCATGCCTGCACTTTTCTGTGCCATGTCCTGTGTCCTAAGGCTACTCCCTTGTATTTCTCTGCAGTGCCTCATTTTGTTAGAGGCTTAAGTATCCCATGCTATGCAGAGTAACTGCTTGTTACTGTTATCTGTGTAATCCTGTGGTTGTAGAACACAGAGATGAACACAGGTAGCATGAATTAGCCATTGCAACCTGGTCAGTTAGAGAAATTGCTGTCATGGCTCAACCAAGTGCAGCAAAGCTGCAGCAGGTCAAGAGAAGTTCAGACAGAACAGATCTGACAAGCCTGAGTCCTGAGACCTCACAAATTCAGTACAAAGCTTATGGTCTGTTTTTAGCAACTGCAATATTGTACTGCAGGGTTGCATGCTTACAAGCTACATTGTCTTATATTTGTATTTGGCTCCAATTTTTTTTCCTGAAGATTTTGTAACTGAGGAGAGCCAACTATTAGTAATAGAAATAGCAATAAACAATAAGCTCTCTTTGATGTCAGAATTTTAATTCCATTAACATGTTTGGAATTGCTTAAACAATGTCACTTTTGAAATGATATTTTCTTGCTTTGTATTTGTTTATATTGTGAGATTGGAAGAATGCAGAAAAGAACTGCAAAGATGTTAGCCCTGAAGTTTGGCTAAGGTAAGACTTACACGTCTGTGTTTTCTGTCTCTTGCTCACTGTTTTGTGAATATAGAGGTTTTCAAGGTAGCAAAGTATCTTTGCTGAATGGTTGTAGGTAGTGAAAAAGCTTGAAGGGAACACCAAAATTTAAGGCATGTTTTATACCAAAACACAGGTTATTTTCTGGTTATTTTTGCAGCACGCAAAAAAGTTCATATACACAAAGACAAGGCAAGGCTCAATTTTGCAGTCTCAGCGACATATGAAGAGAATGAAAGTAAGGCTGAGCTTAGACTCGGTGCTTAAATCTTAAGTATTAATGCTGTGATTTACTAGTATCTGGTCTTTAAGGTTAGATGCTTGAGTGCGTGTTTTCTTTTTCTCTTAATTTTCTTTTCACTTTTTTTTTTTTCTTTTTTCTTTTTTCTTTTTTTTTTTCCTGCCCATAACTAAAGGAGAATGTACTGGCTTTGAAACACCTGCCATGTGTTTAAAACAAGAAGTCTTTAAAAATACTTTAAAACTAACCTGAATGATTATTAATTTCAGTGATCACAGTGATTCTTGTAAGGTTTTAATCTCTTGTGTGAAATATATGAGTCACTAAATTCGGAGAAAAATTATGTAAAGGTTAACAAAAATTTGAAAGAAAATTTTATGATCTGATTTAAAACTATAGAAAATGAGCACTATAATGTCTAGGCTTAATTTGCTGTTTTGACTAAGGTAAATTCTAAAATCCTTCAAATTTGTGGTCACAGAGAAAGGAAACAAAAGTTGAAGTCCTAATTGGCCTTCAGCTTTAATCTGATTATGCCTTTAGGTATTTACTACTTTGTACTTTTTGGTTTAAAATATTTACATATAACTTGTTGAGTTTTAGTTAAATACTGTTTGCTTAAAAAAATGCATAGCATTATCTTACTCCAGAGATCATTGCTGATATTAAGATGGCACTTTTTATAAAACTATATTTTGATTTAGAGCCAGTGGAAGGAAGCAGCCTGAGTCCAGTCTATAATGGAGTTGCTATATTATTTTCAGTCATTATGTCAATTATTTCTTTCCTTCTTGAGCATTTCTTCTACTTCCTAAAGTCACCTAAAAGGTTCTTTCTTACTTAAAGGAAGTTAAAGTGGAGCTAGAGTTGAAAATGCTAAATATTTTTGTGCAGACTTTCATCCATCACATGAGTAACTTTGTCAGAGAAACCTAAACAAGAAAGTATGTGCTAACTCACACATTTTCCCAGAAGCATCAAACATAATTTGTATGAAAATGTTCGTGATCTGGTTCACTTTCAAATTCTCTTGAATGGGTAGTTTGTTTCTGCTGAAGACAACCTCCTTTCCTGAAATTATAAGAAATTAATGACATTTAGGTTGTTTCTTTGAAACTTTTTTCTATATATTGTGAAATAGCTTCAGTTATAGAATCAAAAGCTTTTGCTGCTTTAATGTACTACTTTTGCCTAGCTCTTTACAGTAATTCTGCTGTCTTCCTAACACTGATTGCAAATGCTTCAGGGCAAACATTTTTGACCTCAGTTACACTAAGACAACCAGAACAGTTGGGGCAATTTGCTGAAAACATTATGATAAATAGCGCTGGTGGGTGCTCTCCATCACTAGTGGATGAAGATTATCAGCGTTAGGGCCAATTTAAAGTTATTAAGATGTCTGTTATTAAGTGTGGCAACTATATCTACATTCACTTGCAGACATTAATGAAAAATCTTTAGCAGGTGAAATTTCCAAATGTTTCTCCCCCCCCCCCCATCCCCTGCTATTTGAAAAGAGCAAGGAATGACAAGAGAGGAGTTGTGAGGAGTTAGCTGTCCTTTTGAGCATGTGTTAATGGGACGTTTATTTCATATTTGCTTTTTCTTCATAAAATCTATTCCCACTTTGGGAATAAACCGTGGTACCTGCTATCTGCAACAGCTACTAACACACAGTGTCTGCATTGTAGCTATGGTTCAGATCTCCAGATCAGAGAAACCTTTACAGCTTCAGCTTGAGAACCAGGCTCTGGTTATGCTCTGTAACCAATTTTCTTTCTCTGTATCAATCACAGAGGGTGTTATGCAATATGCATTTCATGTGATCTTTCTGGTCTTGTTAAAAAATTGCTGTTCATTTGGGCCAAACAGTGGGAAATGGAGTCAGGTAGAATGGGGAGGATGGCATGAGTACATAGCTAGAGTTAGATATAAAACATTGCTATAGTTTTATTATCCAAAGTGATGTAATGAGATTATTTTTAATTTGAATATATGAAGTTATTTATTATAAATAAGATGGCGATAAGGTTTCTATTTTAAAAGGGAAATAAACTGAGCCACAAGAATTTTAATCAGTTTACCTGCAATGAAATAATGACAGATTGAGAACAGTACTTTGCTGCTTCAGTGTAGGTATAATTTTATATTTGTGTTCTCTTATACCGTTTTATGTTGTTTAAAATACTAACCTTCTAATTTGTGTCTCTTCTGTTACCTTTGCATTTTAAAAACAGAGTCAGCTCAAACTGAACCAGCTCAAAAGCCTGTGCTGTTCTGCAGTTTTTACTGAGGACCTGAAACTCTGGGAGACTTTGCATGCTGTTTCCATGAAGCCAGGAATGGAAAACTCAAGCTTGGATTAAGTATGCACTATTTAAGATAAATTAATATCCTTTAAAAATAACAAAATAGCTTAGGTTTATTCTCTCTTGTGCTATACACAACCAAAAAAGTTACTTGTTAAAGTGTGACAGTGCTTTATATTGCCTCTACATAAAACCTCCATGGTTATTATACAAAAAGAAAAGGCAAATGACAGTTGGTGTCAACACTAAACAGCTTAGGGCAAACTATTTTCTCAATACGTATGTAATTTAATTGAAATGCAATATTTCATGAATATTAGAAAGTGAGGCTTTATTAAAAATGGCAAGGAAAGTGAAAGCATGACTGTTTAGAGTAACAAGCAGCACAAATTTATTCATTCGATACATCACTGAATTATTTAAAACTCAGCTTAAGCACAAGGTCATGGAATAATTTTGGCAAGTACGCACTTTTGCATGATACATTTCCATAATTCCACTGCATCTATAAAGTTAATCACAGCTTTGGCATGCAAGCCTGCTTCATGTACTAAGCTGAGCCAGAAAAAGGCTCTGAATTAAAACCTAGGAACAAACAGAACTACCGATGCTACAAATGATTTGTGATAGTTTAGAGCAGATGTAAGCTCCATAATACTAGCAGTTCTTACAAATATTTCATTTACTAATATCCCATATTTATTTGCAATACATATTTACAAGTGAAAACATGTCACTGGGCTGGAGACACATCAAAATTTATGTGCACACACACATTTAGAAGTCATGAGACTTCTTGAGGACATACCCTTTCTGTAAGGAGGGAGAGCTGGCAAAAGGTCAGCTCTTTGGACTGTGGGGAAGAGTGGTCTACCTACCCTTGGGAAAATCTCCATGGAAATGAAATTGAGTTTATAAGATGAGAACTAGTATTCAGCTGTCCTGGGTCCACACTGATGCGAACAAATTTTTGCAGACCACTAAACCAGAGAGGTTTAATACACATAGTTTTTAAAATTGCATTGTCATTTCTAGACTCCAAGTAAGACAGAATCATATGCTTGAGTTGCATAAGGCTTAAGGCTTCTTCCCAGGGTATGCTTAAGATTCTAAGACAGAATTTAGGGAATTTTGAATTTTGAAAGAGAGTTTGTGCATCCAGGGTTTTGCATCCCTTTTCTGTTGGTCTCCATCAAATTCACAATTATCTATTAACTAAGTTTCAGTGGATTTCCATAATTATGATCACTCAACACCAGTTTGAAGATAATCTATTCTATGGTAATTCTGATATATGGCTGATTTGTAGTGTCTGGTATAGTTGTTAAATGATTATTGCTAAAGCTTAAAAGATTGTTGTTATTGCAGTCCTTAACAAATACTATGTGTAGTTCCAGAGAAGCTTCCCAGCAGGTTGGTTGTGTACTAGTGTCTCATGGGTATCAGTTGCAGTTGTGCACTATCACTTGCAGAGGTAGCATAGAAATTATGTCTACAGAAACCTGTAAGAACGAGATGTGTTGGATGCTGCAGTAGTAGAATTACCTTGATCAATTTTACTTTGAGTGATAAGCAGAGGACCACCTAGTAGTACAAACAGTAATCCAGACACAGTAATATCCTTTCCCTCATGTTTTAAAAGAACTGTATGCCAGCTGGGAATTAATGGATTTACTTGGTGTTTCCCCTATGCTCCCTTCATACACACACAGAGGAATTTATGGATTAGTTAGACTTTCAAATAAGAACAGAATTTTCTGTTGCTTAGTGGACCTACTTTTCATTTTAGATAATTTGCTCAATTTATGTATTGTGCAGCTCATTTTTTTCCAAATTAGTCTTGAAATAGATGTAATTTATCTCAATATGCTCTCAGACTAGTGCACAAGTGACATGAAAGATACAACATCTAGATTTTGAATATGTGCAGTGTGATGTATATTTTTCAGCACCTTTTATCTTAAGAATTGTTTGGGTTTTTTTTAAGGAAGAATGCAATATTTAAAGTAATAATGTTAAAATAATACCCTGTTTCTGTGCATGTTGTTTGCAATTTGGCTGACTTCCAAAGAATTCTGTTTTATTTTTCAAAATGTAGAGATTTTAATCTTGGTACCCTGTTCTGTTCTTAAAGTGGGTCTATATATAGGAGTC